>CM038708.1:2556133-2568633 GCA_021613375.1 Megaleporinus macrocephalus | reverse complement strand
TGTTTATTAACTCTTTCCAGGTCCAGTAAGAAGGTAGATGTATGTATTGATGTGTTCTCCTACTCGTCAGCTTCTTGTTAAAATTTTTCTCTTTTGTTTTAAAGCAGAGCAGCAGGTACGTTCTGGCTCCGCAGACATTATAATAACCACGACCGCATCACCACTTAAGGTGGAACGAGATAATTCAAATGAGAAGCAGCTGAAGCGACTACAGCTACAGTCGTTTTAACGCTGGCAGTGTTTTTAATTAAGGAGATAAAATCTATGAAAATGTTCTGCCTGAAGCGTTCTGTATCTAGACATGCCGTCCGTTTCAACAACCTAGCTCAACTCGACAGAGCCGCCTTCCCATGTAGCAGCTGCCAAATAAAGGGAAACCGATACCATTCAATATTCTGCAATACTGCAAGTGATTTACTGTGATTTATTCAAATCCTACTATTAACACACACCACTGTATGAACAGGTTTATCAATGTTTACTATAGCACTGCGTCCTTGTGCCGCTTGTTAATGTTGGAGTGGAGCTGAAAATGGATTACAACACTGCCATCTAGTGGTCAGAGGTTTAAACACAACACACAATGATTTACTGTCTGCCAGGAATCTGTGTATCGATACTGTGTTTTTGAGAATCAATACAGTATCACTAAACGTAATATCCCGATATTCAATATTTCAATACTTTCTTACACCCCTAACCAGAGCCTCGTATGCCACTGCCACCATTAGTAACGGTAGAACCCCCAAAAAGAGGTTCTCCAAGTTTTACATGCAACCATGTTTAGGTACTAAAGATGTGGGTGTGCTCACGAGGAGACAAGACCCCAGTTTCCATGTGCACAGGTGTGATTTGAGGGACAGTAGGTCTATACCTGGAGTCACTAATCGGTGGACCGCGGTCCGGATCTGGACCCAGACGTTGACCCAAACTGATAGACTATGAGAGCGACTTAATTCTGAAGTGTTTATTTTAAGAGGTGGAGCTTTTCTCGTCTTTACGGTATACAGGCTTTACGGTGCAGTGAACTCAGAGACCAATCACATGCACTGTAAGATCACCGAACGCTCCTCAGCCAATCAGATCAGTGCAGATTGGGGCGTGCAGCGCCCACACAGGCGAGGAGGAGCAGCAGTCGGAGACTAAAGCGAGTCAGAAAGAATAACAAGCTCTAAAAACAGAAAAGTGAACAGAGAAAACTGAGTGTTTAACAGGAACGGTTCTGGAACGGTTCTGGAACAGTTATGGAATGGTTATGGAACGGATCTGGAACGGTTCTGGAATGGACCTGCTCGTCTAGTTCTGGAGAATACCGCTCTGTACAACCAACATGTTAATCTGTGAAGCTGAGTTAACAAGAAGACACATTTATTTACTTTCTCCATAAATAAACACTTTATATTTTTTGATATTTTTTTCAAAAGCATTCTGTTTTATTAATGTATCTCTTATTTTTATTGAAGTGAGTAAAAACATTTATTATTAGTTTATAAATTATTTATTAAGTTCAGTATTTAAACAGTAAATATACTGAAATATACTGAACGGTATGTGTGGTGTGTTGGTGTTTCAGTAGCTGATGGTATGAGATGCTGATACTAGACTACTTCAGTAAACAGGATACACCACTGAATCAGAACACACGTTAGAGATGATGACTGGCCTGAGGAGATCTCCTCTAACTGGACCTTACTGACTCTAATTAAACACTCCTGGTCTATACGTTTACTGTTACAGGCAACTAACAGCAAAACCTTTTCATGAAGCCTACATGTTGCGGAACCAACAGGTAGGAGAGAAGACCACTACTGACCAAACCTCGAGAGCTCCTATCTCTAAAGCCCCTCCCCGACTAAAC
Source organism: Megaleporinus macrocephalus (assembly GCA_021613375.1). NCBI lineage: Eukaryota > Metazoa > Chordata > Actinopteri > Characiformes > Anostomidae > Megaleporinus > Megaleporinus macrocephalus. The sequence goes on along the minus strand of CM038708.1, from coordinate 2,566,775 downwards.
CAATACGCCTCACAGGACGTCCTAAGATGTTACTTAATTATACATTTACTGATTCTCTTTCTCTTCTACAGGTTTTACCCCCACCCCAGGACCCTCTCCCTCCCTGAAGGTGGATCCGCCCAACAGGAATAGGAAGTCCCAGTTCTTCTATACCTCCCATTTGCCCCACATCCCCTTCTACAGTAGGACCCCGTGGTGTTTTCATTGGTACTGTTAGTACCGGTGATGGGCTACCCTACACCAGCACAGTTCCAGTTCAGTTTACTGTGTGGCACCAGAACTCTACTCCAGTTACCCTGTAGTGGGCAATACCTGCCAGAGGGTACGCAACTACCGAGACCCCCGTCTGTCTGTGGTGTGAGTGAGCTCGTGCTGCTGATCTACCTGGCTTCCTCCTTGGTGGTGCCCCAGTTGTGCGAGCCGGCTCCTCCTCGCTTCTCGTCGGCTTTCTGTCCTCTGAAACGGAGAGAAAACAGGGCTGAGCGACGCGGCGCCCTCAGAGAGACCCTCTGTACCGCACAGGGGTGGGACGGGTCCGGAGATCAGCAAGAACGAGAATAAATCAGAGCTCACGATTTGTCGCTGCCGCTGTGTCGGTCGAAGTCCCGCTTGCCCCTCGAGTCGAAGCCGTCTCCTCGGCCCATGCCCCGCCCACGGCCGCCGCGGCCTCCGCGTCCACCGCCGCGACCCCGAGGGGGCCGGTCGCCCACAGGCCTGGGGGCACACAGAGAAGGTTAAACACGTGACCAAACTCTCTCTATCTCTCAGCGGCCTACGGAGCGGGTGGTCCGGCTGAGGTCCTCGGCGCTAACTCACTTGTCCACAGACGCTTCTCCACCTTCGGGTTTGTCCTCGGCCGGTTTCTCGAAGCGCCTCTCGCGCGGAGGCCGTCTGTCCGCTCTCCGCTCGCCAGGCCGTCCCTCTCCGGGCGGCCCCTGGTGGTGCGGGGGGCCGGACTGACCCTGCTGTTCCTGCTTACGTCCCACCCTCCTCATGCCTGAAACACACAGGAAGCAGGGTTAGCTGGCCTGTCTGAGAGGAGACCTGTAGCAGCACGAGCTTTGTCATAACCGTTACACCAGAATGACACGTGTAATTACAATAATTATAATAGTAACAACAACAACAACAACAACAACAATTATAATAGTAATAATATTTATTTATAGAGATCTGTTTAGTGTCTAACGATTACAGCGATCAACTCTGACCATTACATTCATCAACTCTGACCATCACAGTGATCAACTCTGACCATTACAGTGATCAACTCTGACCATTACAGTGTTCAACTCTGACCATCACAGTGATCAACTCTGACTATTACAGTGATCAACTCTGACCATCACAGTGATCAACTCTGACTATTACAGTGATCAACTCTGACTATTACAGTGATCAACTCTGACCATCACAGTGATCAACTCTGACCATTACAGTGATCAACTCTGACCATCACAGTGATCAACTCTGACCATTACAGTGATCAACTCTGACCATTACAGTGATCAACTCTGACTATTACAGTGATCAACTCTGACTATTACAGTGATCAACTCTGACCATCACAGTGATCAACTCTGACCATCACAGTGATCAACTCTGACCATTACAGTGATCAACTCTGACTATTACAGTGATCAACTCTGACCATCACAGTGATCAACTCTGACCATTACAGTGATCAACTCTGACCATCACAGTGATCAACTCTGACCATTACAGTGATCAACTCTGACTATTACAGTGATCAACTCTGACCATCACAGTGATCAACTCTGACCATTACAGTGATCAACTCTGACCATCACAGTGATCAACTCTGACCATTACAGTGATCAACTCTGACCATTACAGTGATCAACTCTGACCATCACAGTGATCAACTCTGACCATCACAGTGATCAACTCTGACCATTACATTCATCAACTCTGACCATCACAGTGATCAACTCTGACCATCACAGTGATCAACTCTGACCATCACAGTGATCAACTCTGACCATCACAGTGATCAACTCTGACCATCACAGTGATCAACTCTGATCGTTACAGCCATCAACTCTGACCATCACAGTGATCAACTCTGACCATTACAGTGATCAACTCTGACCATCACAGTGATCAACTCTGACCATCACAGTGATCAACTCTGACCATCACAGTGATCAACTCTGACCATCACAGTGATCAACTCTGACCATTACAGTGATCAACTCTGACCATCACAGTGATCAACTCTGACTATTACATTCATCAACTCTGACCATTACATTCATCAACTCTGACCATTACAGTGATCAACTCTGACCATTACAACGATCAACTCTGACCATTACAGTGATCAACTCTGACCATTACAGTGATCAACTCTGACCATTACAGTGATCAACTCTGACCATTACATTCATCAACTCTGACCATTACAGTGATCAACTCTGACCATTACATTCATCAACTCTGACCATTACAGTGATCAACTCTGACCATTACAGTCATCAACTCTGACCATTCCAGTGATCAACTCTGACCATTACATTCATCAACTCTGACCATTACAGCGATCAACTCTGACCATTACAGTCATCAACTCTGACCATTCCAGTGATCAACTCTGACCATTACATTCATCAACTCTGACCATTACAGTGATCAACTCTGACTATTACAGTGTTCAACTCTGACCATCACAGTGATCGACTGTGACTCTAATACAGAATATAAACAGTTCAGAGTAAGTCTGAGTGAGGGATGTTTCATGTTTACATTAAAATGAAAGAGACCCTCCGTCACCCCCTGTACTGATAAACTACTGATAGAAACCTACTCTCTGTTCTGGAGAACCGATACAATATGAGGAAATCTAATATTGTGATTTTCTATAATTCTGATGTTTCCTCACTGCGCTGGTTGTGATGGTACATGTTTAGATGTTACTCATTTTCCTGAAAATAAATATATTAATATCAACATCAGCAGATTAACACACAGACAACATCAACATCTCACATAAACTATCGATTTCTAATTCCTACATCAGTGCACATCAATTACTGTTTCATTTATTGATTTATACACTGATTTATTTATTGATGTATATACTGATTTATATACTGATTTATTTATTGATGTATATACTGATTTATTTATTGATGTATATACTGATTTATATACTGATTTATTTATTGATGTATATACTGATTTATATACTGATTTATTTATTGATGTATATACTGATTTATATACTGATTTATTTATGTATATACTGATTTATATACTGATTTATTTATTGATGTATATACTGATTTATTTATTGATGTATATACTGATTTATATACTGATTTATTTATTGATGTATATACTGATTTATATACTGATTTATTTATTGATGTATATACTGATTTATATGATGTATTTATCGATGTATAAACTAATGTGTATACTGATTTATATACTGATTTATGTACTGATTTATTTTATTGACATTTATGCTGAGGTATTTATTGACGTATATACTGATTTATGTACTGATGTGTATACTGATTTATATATTGGTGTATATATTAATGTATGTACTGATTTGTATACTGATGTATATACTGATTTATCGACTGATGTATATACTGATTTATTTGCTCATTTATTTATTGATGTATATACTGATTTATGTACTGATGTATATATTGATGTATACTGATTTATATTCTGATGTGTATACTGATGTATTTATTGATGTATATACTGATTTAGGTACTGATGTAAATACTGATTTATTTATTGATGTATATACTGATTTATATACTGATGTATTTATTGATGTATATACTGATTTAGGTACTGATGTAAATACTGATTTATTTATTGATGTATATACTGATTTATGTACTGATGTATATATTGATGTGTGTACTTATTCATATACTGATTTATTTACTGATGTGTATACTGATTTATGTATATACTGATTTATTTATTTACATACTAATTCATATACTGATTTATTTATTTATGTATATACTGATTTATTTATGTATATACTGATTTATTTATGTATATACTAATTCATATACTGATTTATTTATTTATGTATATACTGATTTATTTATGTATATACTGATTTATTTATGTATATACTGATTTATTTATTTATGTATATACTGATTCATATACTGATTTATTTATTTATGTATATACTGATCTATGTACTGAAGTGTATACTCCTGTATGTACTGATGTGTAATTTATACTCAGCTTTGTTTACAATATTAAAGATTCTGAGCTGCATTTTAAACATAAACACTAAATCACAGAAATATTACCTCCGTTAATCACCGCCCACAGAATCTGAACCCGTCCTGTAGCTCACAGCTCTCTACACTCTACAAAGGGTTCTCAGTCAACGTACTGGTTCTATATACGCTTACAGGGTTCTCTGCCTGGTGAACCGGTTCTTCAGATTGACTGTGCAGTATGTGGTTCCATGTAGCACCAAAAAGGCTTCTGCTACAAGCTTTATCAAGAAACAGAACCCGTTTCCCATCAGTCAGAAGGACCATTTCTTAGAACCAATGCGTTCCACGTAGAACCAAAAAGGGTTCTTCTGTTGTTAGGGGTGGCGGATACGATGATATTTTATTATCGTCATAAATCACTGATACATGGTACATGGTTCTCTACACAGTACAGGTCTGTTAAACTGGATACTGTCCATCTTATAAAACACTGAATATAAAACACTGTACATGTAATTATTATTATTACTATTATTATTATTATTACTATTATTATTAATATTACTATTATTATTCTCGCTATTATTATTATTAATAATAATAATATTATTATTATTATTAATGATAAATTCTGTATATCACGCTTCAAAAACATCACAGTATAATAATCTGAGCGTATCGCCCACACTCAGTTACACACTTCACCTCAGAACCTTTTTTTAAAATGGTTCTATACAGAACCGTATACAACACTTTCTCCATCAATATAAAAAACCGTTTCACCATGTAGAGTTCTATACACCAACAAAAAGGTTCTACTCTTATTACAAGCTTGATATTGTGACAACAGCAGAACCGTTCTCAGTGCTAGACTGAACATATACTCCTTTAAAAAAAAAAACAGTTCTAGCAACAAAAGGTTCTGGATTTTTTTTGATCTCTTGCCACTTTTTGAAAAGAGTTCTACATAAATAGCACCAAAAATGGTTCTTCTGTTGTCACAAACTTGACAACATTGTAACAGCAGAACCCTTTTAGCACTATATGGAACCTATGTATCTGGTGTAATACAGAACATTTTTGAAAATGGTTCTACCCAGCACCAAAAAGGTTCTGTTATTGTTAAAAGCTAAACACTAACATCTTTTTCCCCCAAGAAGGTTCTACATAGAACCACATACATCACATGTGGCATTAATATGAAGAACAATTTAATGATAGAACCGGTTCTAAACAGTATAAAACAAAGCGACGCTGTTCTGCCCTTAGAAACTACAGCGAACATCTAAATTTTTTAAAAAGAGCTTTTGTTTTCACAAGCTTGACATCACCATAACAACAGAACCTTTGTTTCTACATAGAACCTGTACATTTGGTACTACATAGGACCTTTACGAAAAATGGTTCCGCATAGCACCAAAAAAGGGTCTTTCTGTTGTTACAATGATGTCAAGCTTGGCAATACACAGAACCTATGTATTTGGACCAATGTGAAACCTTTTATATAGCACCAAAATGGTTCTACGTAGTATCAAATGTATTGTATGTATTTGGTGCAATGTGGAACCTTTTACATAGCACCAAACAGGTTCTACTACTGTTACTGCATAGCGTTTTAAGAACCATAATGGTTCTACTTCACACCAATAACCGCAGTTACAACCTTGACCGTGTCAACTGTTATATCTAGAACCATACACATACCATTTTCCTACCAATCTGAAGAACCATTTTACCATGCACAGAACCACTGAGGCATGCAACTGGTTCTTCGTAGCACCAAAAAGGGTTCTGCGCTTGTTACAATGATGTCAAGCTTATGACAACAACAGAGCCCTATTGGGCGCTACATAGAACCTATATATTTGATACAACATTTAACCTTTTACATAGCACCAAAATGGTTCTACATAGTATCAAAAGGGGTTCTTCTGTTGTCGCAAGCTTGACATCATTGTAACAACAGAAGAACCCTATTTGGCACTACAGGGAACCTATGTATATGTATTTGGTGCAATGTGGAACCTCTTACATAGCACCAAAAAGGTTCTACTACTGTTAATGCATAGCGTTTTAAGAACCATAACCGTTCTACAATGCACCAATAACTGCGGTTACAACCTTGACCGTGTCAACGGTTCTATGTAGAACCACACACATACCACTTTACCATGCATAGAACCACTGAGGCATGCAACTTGTTCTATGTGGGTTCTATTGCTGTTACAGGCTTGACATTTGAACCACAACATAAGTTTATTTGGTGCTCCAGAGAACCACACGCAGCACGCAAAACAGACCCCCAGCGTTGACTGGAGAACCGCTGGAGAACCCTGTGCTCAGCTGCGTTCAGACTGACTGACCGTCTGCACCAACAACAGAACCGAATCGAGTTTAATCCGAATCCGCGGACCACATTCACTGGTTCTCCGCTACAGCGGGACCTGTTGATCCGCTCCACGAGAAGCCAGGTTCCTTAAAAGAACCCGACAGAGAACCAGGTTTAGGCTCCACGCGGCCGCCGCGCGCGCACCTCAGTGTTTTGGTGGCGGTTAATCTCTGAAGTTTAGCAGCGCCGAGGCTAACGGCGGCAGCAGCTACGCAGTTGTCGAAATAACGGACAAAAACCGGATTGTTTCCGAATTAAATCACTTTAAACTGAAGCGGAGGGGCTTATAAACCGATTTCGGCTCGTTCTGGTGTGAAAAAGTGACATTTTCCTGTCAGAACATGCTGCTTGTTGTGAGTGTCCTCTAGCTTGACAGCTCGCTAGCTCCGTGCTCGGATCTCTCCGGTCCACCTTAAATGGTGCAGCAGTTACATTCTGGCGCCTGAGGCGCCAGAATGTAACTGCTGCACCATTTAAGGTGGACCGGAGAGATCCGAGCACGAAGCCCGCGGTTGTTGTCATTGTTTTCGGCCACTCCGCGTCAAGCAAACCGCCGGACTGAAGGCGAAAACGTCCACGAACCATCCTTCTTCAGGGGCACCGGAGCCTGGACCTCCTCCTTCTTGTCGCCCAGCGGGTTTTTCCGCTCCTTGCCCGGCTCTCTCCGCGGCTGCTTGGCGGCCTGAGCGGCGCTCTTGCCCGCGGCCCCCGCCGCCTCCTTCTTCTTGCTCTCCGCCGCCTTTAATATCTCGAACGGGTCGGACTCGTCGTCCAGGAGCTGGTCGAACCGGTTGGTCACGACGCAGCCGAAGCCGTCCTGCAGGTGTCCGGGCATGATGGCGCCCCAGCGGCGGGATTCTCCTCCGATTGTGCGGAGCGGAGCCCCGATCACTAACACAAACACGCAAGATGGCCGGGCCGGAGCCTTCTCTTCCGACGGCCCGGCAACATCCGGGACACCGCGGCCTGCGCCTGACGGGTAGTGTAGTTTATTGTGGACGCTACGCTTCTTGTTCTACAGACTACAAAAACCGTTTAACGCGCCAAATAATTTCTCTGTCATTGAGATTGAGGGTTACCAACCTCTATGGGGGTCCCGTGGGGGGTCCTGAGCACGGCCATAGCACTAAATTCTGGGCCCCAAGCACCAGATAAGCAAATTACTGGTGGTCAATGCAGTAAAAAGGGAAGTAAATATTGTTTTATTCTCTTCTGTTGTTGTTTTTGATGAAATACAGAATAAGACGGGATGATGTGAACGAGTGACTCCGGGAGGAAGAAGGACGCCGGACGCAGGAGTGACTGTGCTAGCGGTCGTTGTAGTTTATTTTTACACACAATACAAAACAAGAGTACCGGACACTTTTCAGTGGTTTATATGCTGTTTCTGTTTCTCTCTCTCTCTCTCTTTCTGATCTCTTTCTGATCTCTCTCTCTCTTTCTGATCTCTCTCTCTCTTTCTGATCTCTTTCTGATCTCTTTCTGATCTCTCTCTCTCTTTCTGATCTCTCTCTCTCTTTCTGATCTCTTTCTGATCTCTTTCTGATCTCTCTCTCTCTTTCTGATCTCTCTCTCTCTTTCTGATCTCTCTCTCTCTCTCTCTCTCTCTCTTTCTGATCTCTCTCTGGTCTTTTAAAAGGAACCCAAGTCTCAGTGTGTACTCCCACTCCACAGCTCCACCTCTGGAGTCAAACATCCGGTGCAGTACAGTGGCCTTGCTGCGGAACAGTTGGCTGGGTGGGTGGGCTCAGAAGGCAGAGCTGGATGGGCGGGGGTTCAGGAGGCAGAGCTGGGTAGGCGGGGTTCAGGAGGCAGAGCTGGGTAGGCGGGGCTCAGGAGGCAGAGCTGGGTAGGCGGGGCTCAGGAGGCAGAGCTGGGTAGGCGGGGCTCAGGAGGCAGAGCTGGGTAGGCGGGATTCAGGAGACAGAGCTGGGTAGGTGGGGTTCAGGAGACAGAGCTGGGTAGGCGGGGCTCAGGAGACAGAGCTGGGTAGGCGGGGTTCAGGAGACAGAGCTGGGTAGGCGGGGTTCAGGAGACAGAGCTGGGTAGGCGGGGTTCAGGAGACAGAGCTGGGTAGGTGGGGTTCAGGACAGAGCTGGGTAGGTGGGGTTCAGGAGACAGAGCTGGGTAGGCGGGGCTCAGGAGACAGAGCTGGGTAGGCGGGGCTCAGGGAGCAGAGCTGGGTAGGCGGGGCTCAGGAGACAGAGCTGGGTAGGCGGGGCTCAGGAGACAGAGCTGGGTAGGCGGGGCTCAGGAGACAGAGCTGGGTAGGCGGGGTTCAGGAGACAGAGCTGGGTAGGCGGGGTTCAGGAGACAGAGCTGGGTAGGCGGGGTTCAGGAGACAGAGCTGGGTAGGCGGGGCTCAGGGAGCAGAGCTGGGTAGGCGGGGCTCAGGAGACAGAGCTGGGTAGGCGGGGCTCAGGAGACAGAGCTGGGTAGGCAGGGCTCAGGAGGCAGAGCTGGGTAGGCGGGGTTCAGGAGACAGAGCTGGGTAGGCAGGGCTCAGGAGACAGAGCTGGGTAGGCGGGGTTCAGGAGACAGAGCTGGGTAGGCGGGGCTCAGGAGACAGAGCTGGGTAGGCGGGGCTCAGGGAGCAGAGCTGGGTAGGCGGGGCTCAGGAGGCAGAGCTGGGTAGGCGGGGCTCAGGAGACAGAGCTGGGTAGGCGGGGCTCAGGAGGCAGAGCTGGGTAGGCGGGGCTCAGGGAGCAGAGCTGGGTAGGTGGGGCTCAGGAGACAGAGCTGGGTAGGCGGGGCTCAGGAGGCAGAGCTGGGTAGGCGGGGCTCAGGGAGCAGAGCTGGGTAGGCGGGGCTCAGGAGACAGAGCTGGGTAGGCGGGGCTCAGGAGACGGAGCTGGGTAGGCGGGGCTCAGGAGACAGAGCTGGGTAGGCGGGGCTCAGGAGACGGAGCTGGGTAGGCGGGGCTCAGGAGACAGAGCTGGGTAGGCGGGGCTCAGGAGACGGAGCTGGGTAGGCGGGGCTGTAACTGTAGACTGTAGGTTATTTATCCAGACGGCTGCTGTTATTCATGTAGAAAAGATGTAAACTAAACTAAAGTATAATAAACTGGAGGTTATGAATACAGTGAGAGCGCCACCTGCTGTTAATGAGAGTCACTGCTCCCCAGTTACAGGTTCCATTTCCCAAACATTAATGTTACTCCTCCTGATAACCAGCTGGACGTTCAGCTCCGTCTCCTCGTTTCTCAGCAGCGTCACTGTAACACTGTATCTCAGCAGCGTCACTGTAACACTGTATCTCCGCAGCGTCACTGTAACACTGTATCTCAGCAGCGTCACTGTAACACTGTATCTCAGCAGCGTCACTGTAACACTGTATCTCAGCAGCTTCACTGTAACACTGTATCTCAGCAGCATCACTGTAACACTGTATCTCAGCAGCGTCACTGTAACACTGTATCTCAGCAGCGTCACTGTAACACTGTATCTCAGCAGCTTTACTGTAACACTGTATCTCAGCAGCGTCACTGTAACACTGTATCTCAGCAGCGTCACTGTAACACTGTATCTCAGCAGCGTCACTGTAACACTGGATCTCAGCAGCGTCACTGTAACACTGGATCTCAGCAGCGTCACTGTAACACTGGATCTCAGCAGCGTCACTGTAACACTGGATCTCAGCAGCGTCACTGTAACACTGTATCTCAGCAGCGTCACTGTAACACTGTATCTCAGCAGCGTCACTGTAACACTGTATCTCAGCAGCGTCACTGTAACACTGTATCTCAGCAGCGTCACTGTAACACTGTATCTCAGCAGCGTCACTGTAACACTGGATCTCAGCAGCGTCACTGTAACACTGGATCTCAGCAGCGTCACTGTAACACTGTATCTCAGCAGCTTTACTGTAACACTGTATCTCAGCAGCTTCATCAACATCAACACAGGAAGCCAATCAGAAGAGACGCTGCAGCTCGATTTATAAACACTGTTAGAATCAAAACCTCAAACAAGAAGAAGCTCCACCTCACAGTGGAGGTCAACGTGAGGTCAGTGTGCTGGTT
>CM038708.1:2508633-2551133 GCA_021613375.1 Megaleporinus macrocephalus | reverse complement strand
TAATAGTTATACTGCAGGTGTGTAGGAGGTGTATAATAGTTATTCTGTAGGAGGTGTAGGAGGTGTATAATAGTTATACTGCAGGTGTGTAGGAGGTGTATAATAGTTATACTGTAGGAGGTGTATAATAGTTATTCTGTAGGTGTGTAGGAGGTTTATAATAGTTATTCTGTAGGAGGTGTAGGAGGTGTATAATAGTTATACTGTAGGTGTGTAGGAGGTGTATAATAGTTATACTGTAGGTGTGTAGGAGGTGTATAATAGTTATACTGCAGGTGTGTAGGAGGTGTATAATAGTTATACTGTAGGAGGTGTATAATAGTTATTCTGTAGGTGTGTAGGAGGTTTATAATAGTTATTCTGTAGGAGGTGTAGGAGGTGTATAATAGTTATACTGTAGGTGTGTAGGAGGTGTATAATATTTATACTGTAGGAGGTGTAGGAGGTGTATAATAGTTATCCTGTAGGTATGTAGGAGGTGTATAATAGTTATCCTGTAGGTATGTAGGAGGTGTATAATAGTTATACTGTAGGTGTGTAGGAGGTGTATAATAGTTATTCTGTAGGTGTGTAGGAGGTGTATAATAGTTATACTGTAGGTGTGTAGGAGGTGTATAATAGTTATTCTGTAGGTGTGTAGGAGGTGTATAATAGTTATTCTGTAGGTGTGTAGGAGGTGTATAATAGTTATACTGTAGGAGGTGTAGGAGGTGTATAATAGTTATACTGTAGGTGTGTAGGAGGTGTATAATAGTTATACTGTAGGTGTGTAGGAGGTGTATAATAGTTATACTGTAGGAGGTGTAGGAGGTGTATAATAGTTATTCTGTAGGTGTGTAGGAGGTGTATAATAGTTATACTGTAGGTGTGTAGGAGGTGTATAATAGTTATTCTGTAGGTGTGTAGGAGGTGTATAATAGTTATTCTGTAGGTGTGTAGGAGGTGTATAATAGTTATACTGTAGGTGTGTAGGAGGTGTATAATAGTTATACTGTAGGAGGTGTAGGAGGTATATAATAGTTATTCTGTAGGTGTGTAGGAGGTGTATAATAGTTATACTGTAGGTGTGTAGGAGGTGTATAATAGTTATTCTGTAGGTATGTAGGAGGTGTATAATAGTTATACTGTAGGTGTGTAGGAGGTGTATAATAGTTATACTGTAGGAGGTGTATAATAGTTATTCTGTAGGTGTGTAGGAGGTGTATAATAGTTATACTGTAGGTGTGTAGGAGGTGTATAATAGTTATTCTGTAGGTGTGTAGGAGGTGTATAATAGTTATTCTGTAGGTGTGTAGGAGGTGTATAATAGTTATACTGTAGGTGTGTAGGAGGTGTATAATAGTTATTCTGTAGGTGTGTAGGAGGTGTATAATAGTTATTCTGTAGGAGGTGTAGGAGGTGTATAATAGTTATTCTGTAGGAGGTGTAGGAGGTGTATAATAGTTATATTGTAGGAGGTGTATAATAGTTATACTGTAGGAGGTGTAGGAGGTGTATAATAGTTATTCTGTAGGAGGTGTAGGAGGTGTATAATAGTTATACTGTAGGTATGTAGGAGGTGTATAATAGTTATACTGTAGGTGTGTAGGAGGTGTATAATAGTTATACTGTAGGTGTGTAGGAGGTGTATAATAGTTATTCTGTAGGTGTGTAGGAGGTGTATAATAGTTATTCTGTAGGAGATGTAGGAGGTGTATAATAGTTATACTGTAGGTATGTAGGAGGTGTATAATGGTTATACTGTAGGTGTGTAGGAGGTGTATAATAGTTATACTGTAGGTGTGTAGGAGGTGTATAATAGTTATACTGTAGGTGTGTAGGAGGTGTATAATAGTTATTCTGTAGGTGTGTAGGAGGTGTATAATAGTTATACTGTAGGTGTGTAGGAGGTGTATAATAGTTATACTGTAGGTGTGTAGGAGGTGTATAATAGTTATACTGCACGTATGTAGGAGGTGTATAATAGTTATACTGTAGGTGTGTAGGAGGTGTATAATAGTTATTCTGTAGGTGTGTAGGAGGTGTATAATAGTTATTCTGTAGGATGTGTAGGAGGTGTATAATAGTTATACTGTAGGTGTGTAGGAGGTGTATAATAGTTATTCTGTAGGTGTGTAGGAGGTGTATAATAGTTATACTGTAGGAGGTGTAGGAGGTGTATAATAGTTATACTGTAGGTGTGTAGGAGGTGTATAATAGTTATACTGTAGGTGTGTAGGAGGTGTATAATAGTTATACTGTAGGAGGTGTAGGAGGTGTATAATAGTTATACTGTAGGTGTGTAGGAGGTGTATAATAGTTATACTGTAGGAGGTGTAGGAGGTGTATAATAGTTATACTGTAGGTGTGTAGGAGGTGTATAATAGTTATACTGTAGGTGTGTAGGAGGTGTATAATAGTTATACTGTAGGAGGTGTAGGAGGTGTATAATAGTTATACTGTAGGTGTGTAGGAGGTGTATAATAGTTATTCTGTAGGTGTGTAGGAGGTGTATAATAGTTATACTGTAGGAGGTGTATAATAGTTATACTGTAGGTGTGTAGGAGGTGTATAATAGTTATACTGTAGGAGGTGTATAATAGTTATTCTGTAGGTGTGTAGGAGGTGTATGATAGTTATTCTGTAGGTGTGTAGGAGGTGTATAATAGTTATACTGTAGGTGTGTAGGAGGTGTATGATAGTTATACTGTAGGAGGTGTAGGAGGTGTATAATAGTTATACTGTAGGTGTGTAGGAGGTGTATAATAGTTATACTGTAGGAGATGTAGGAGGTGTATAATAGTTATACTGTAGGAGATGTAGGAGGTGTATAATAGTTATACTGTAGGTATGTAGGAGGTGTATAATAGTTATACTGTAGGTGTGTAGGAGGTGTATAATAGTTATACTGTAGGAGGTGTAGGAGGTGTATAATAGTTATACTGTAGGAGGTGTAGGAGGTGTATAATAGTTATACTGTAGGTGTGTAGGAGGTGTATAATAGTTATACTGTAGGAGGTGTAGGAGGTGTATAATAGTTATACCTTAGGAGGTGTAGGAGGTGTATAATAGTTATTCTGTAGGTGTGTAGGAGGTGTATAATAGTTATACTGTAGGAGGTGTAGGAGGTGTATAATAGTTATACTGTAGGTGTGTAGGAGGTGTATAATAGTTATACTGTAGGTGTGTAGGAGGTGTATAATAGTTATACTGTAGGTGTGTAGGAGGTGTATAATAGTTATTCTGTAGGTGTGTAGGAGGTGTATAATAGTTATACTGTAGGAGGTGTAGGAGGTATATAATAGTTATTCTGTAGGTGTGTAGGAGGTGTATAATAGTTATACTGTAGGAGGTGTAGGAGGTGTATAATAGTTATTCTGTAGGTGTGTAGGAGGTGTATAATAGTTATACTGTAGGAGGTGTAGGAGGTGTATAATAGTTATTCTGTAGGTGTGTAGGAGGTGTATAATAGTTATTCTGTAGGTGTGTAGGAGGTGTATAATAGTTATACTGTAGGAGGTGTAGGAGGTGTATAATAGTTATACTGTAGGAGGTGTATAATAGTTATACTGTAGGAGGTGTAGGAGGTGTATAATAGTTATACTGTAGGAGGTGTAGGAGGTGTATAATAGTTATTCTGTAGGTGTGTAGGAGGTGTATAATAGTTATACTGTAGGAGGTGTAGGAGGTGTATAATAGTTATACTGTAGGAGGTGTATAATAGTTATTCTGTAGGTGTGTAGGAGGTGTATAATAGTTATTCTGTAGGTGTGTAGGAGGTGTATAATAGTTATACTGTAGGTGTGTAGGAGGTGTATAATAGTTATACTGTAGGTGTGTAGGAGGTGTATAATAGTTATACTGTAGGAGGTGTAGGAGGTGTATAATAGTTATACTGTAGGTGTGTAGGAGGTGTATAATAGTTATACTGTAGGTGTGTAGGAGGTGTATAATAGTTATACTGTAGGAGATGTAGGAGGTGTATAATAGTTATACTGTAGGTGTGTAGGAGGTGTATAATAGTTATACTGTAGGTGTGTAGGAGGTGTATAATAGTTATTCTGTAGGTGTGTAGGAGGTGTATAATAGTTATACTGTAGGAGGTGTAGGAGGTATATAATAGTTATTCTGTAGGTGTGTAGGAGGTGTATAATAGTTATACCTTAGGAGGTGTAGGAGGTGTATAATAGTTATTCTGTAGGTGTGTAGGAGGTGTATAATAGTTATTCTGTAGGTGTGTAGGAGGTGTATAATAGTTATACTGTAGGTGTGTAGGAGGTGTATAATAGTTATACTGTAGGTGTGTAGGAGGTGTATAATAGTTATACTGTAGGTGTGTAGGAGGTGTATAATAGTTATTCTGTAGGTGTGTAGGAGGTGTATAATAGTTATACTGTAGGAGGTGTAGGAGGTATATAATAGTTATTCTGTAGGTGTGTAGGAGGTGTATAATAGTTATACTGTAGGAGGTGTAGGAGGTGTATAATAGTTATTCTGTAGGTGTGTAGGAGGTGTATAATAGTTATACTGTAGGAGGTGTAGGAGGTGTATAATAGTTATTCTGTAGGTGTGTAGGAGGTGTATAATAGTTATTCTGTAGGTGTGTAGGAGGTGTATAATAGTTATACTGTAGGAGGTGTAGGAGGTGTATAATAGTTATTCTGTAGGTGTGTAGGAGGTGTATAATAGTTATACTGTAGGAGGTGTAGGAGGTGTATAATAGTTATACTGTAGGAGGTGTATAATAGTTATTCTGTAGGTGTGTAGGAGGTGTATAATAGTTATTCTGTAGGTGTGTAGGAGGTGTATAATAGTTATACTGTAGGTGTGTAGGAGGTGTATAAAAGTTATTCTGTAGGTGTGTAGGAGGTGTATAATAGTTATTCTGTATGTGTGTAGGCGGTGTATAATAGTTATTCTGTAGGAGGTGTAGGAGGTGTATAATAGTTATTCTGTAGGTGTGTAGGAGGTGTATAATAGTTATACTGTAGGAGGTGTATAATAGTTATTCTGTAGGTGTGTAGGAGGTGTATAATAGTTATTCTGTATGTGTGTAGGAGGTGTATAATAGTTATACTGTAGGTGTGTAGGAGGTGTATAATAGTTATACTGTAGGTGTGTAGGAGGTGTATAATAGTTATACTGTAGGAGGTGTAGGAGGTGTATAATAGTTATAATGTAGGAGGTGTATAATAGTTATTCTGTAGGTGTGTAGGAGGTGTATAATAGTTATACTGTAGGTGTGTAGGAGGTGTATAATAGTTATTCTGTAGGTGTGTAGGAGGTGTATAATAGTTATACTGTAGGTGTGTAGGAGGTGTATAATAGTTATTCTGTATGTGTGTAGGAGGTGTATAATAGTTATTTTGCAGGAGGTGTAGGAGGTGTATAATAGTTATTCTGTAGGTGTGTAGGAGGTGTATAATAGTTATATTGTAGGAGGTGTAGGAGGTGTATAATAGTTATACTGTAGGAGGTGTAGGAGGTGTATAATAGTTATTCTGTAGGTGTGTAGGAGGTGTATAATAGTTATTCTGTATGTGTGTAGGAGGTGTATAATAGTTATACTGTAGGAGGTGTAGGAGGTGTATAATAGTTATTCTGTAGGAGGTGTAGGAGGTGTATAATAGTTATTCTGTATGTGTGTAGGAGGTGTATAATAGTTATTCTGTAGGAGGTGTAGGAGGTGTTTGCTGTGAGAGACTCACCAAAAGTCCCAAAACTTTCTGCTGAATGCTTGAATCAAAGAAGTACGTCTGCAGAGCAAACACACACACACACACACACACACATATATATACACACACACACACACATATATATACACACACACACATATATACACACACACACACACATATATACACACACACACATATATACACACACACACACACACACACACATATATATATACACACACACACACACACACACACACACACACCCACATACCCACATACACACACACACACACACACATATCCACATACACACACACACACACACACACACACACACACACACACATATCCACATACACACACACACACACATACCCACATACACCCACATACACACACACACACACATACGCACACCCACATACACACACACACACACATACACACATACACACACACACCCACATACACACACACACACATACGCACACCCACATACACCCACACACACACACACACACATACCCACACACACATACACATACATACACACACATATACCCACATACACACACACATACACATACGCACACCCACATACACCCACATACACACACACACACACATACCCACACACACACACACACACCCACATACACACACGCACACATACCCACACACACACACACACATACGCACACCCACATACACCCACATACCCACACACACACACAAATATACACACACACACACACACACACACCCACATACACATACATACACACACATATACCCACATACACACACACATACACATACGCACACCCACATACACCCACATACACACACACACACACACACACACCCACATACACATACATACACACACATATACCCACATACACACACACACACACATACCCACACACACACACATACACATACATACACACACCAGACACACACATAAATAAACACACACACACATACACCCACATACACACACACACACGCACACCCACATACACCCATATACACACACACACACACACACATACCCACATACACACACACGCGCACACCCATATACACACACACACATACATAAACACAAACACACACACACACATACATAAATAAACACACACACGTACATAAACACAAACACACACACACACATACATACATAAATAAACACACACACACACACATACATAAACACACACACATACAGTACAGTGTTCTAGCAGTTGTATATAAACTGTAATACACAAGTTATTAAATTAATTCAGTTTGTTTTGTTCTGTTTCCATGGACACCACGTGTGTACCTCCAGTAGTTCTGTGTAGAGCTCTAGTCCCTGGTTCTGCAGGAACAGCCTGCAGGAGTTTGGAGTTTCGTCAGTGAGGTTCCACAGAGCGCTGAGAGCGAACCTCAGCGTGGAGTCCACCGCTCCCAGTGACGCCCTCTTCTGGACAATACTCAGCAACTGCTGCAGGTCAGAAATAACAGCTCCACTTCAGCTGGGCGTGGTCCATTGTTTATTTATCAGTTCATCACACTGGAGCGTTCATAGGACAATCGTGGATGAGCACTTAATAGATCTGATCATAAAAACAAGTTAGTTTACTTATAACCAAAAATTGCTCTGTAATGTGATGATCAACACTGACAGACTGTAATACACTACAGGAGGCGTAGGGGGCGACGGTGGTTCTAACAGACTGTAATACACTACAGGAGGCGTAGGGGGCGACGGTGGTTCTGACAGACTGTAATACACTACAGGAGGCGTAGGGGGCGACGGTGGTTCTGACAGACTGTAATACACTACAGGAAGCGTAGGGGGCGACGGTGGTTCTGACAGACTGTAATACACTACAGGAAGCGTAGGGGGCGACGGTGGTTCTGAAAGACTGTAATACACTACAGGAAGCGTAGGGGGCGACGGTGGTTCTGATAGACTGTAATACACTACAGGAAGCGTAGGGGGCGACGGCCGTTCTGATAGACTGTAATACACTACAGGAAGCGTAGGGGGCGACGGCCGTTCTGACAGACTGTAATACACTACAGGAAGCGTAGGGGGCGACAGTGGTTCTGACAGACTGTAATACACTACAGGAGGCGTAGGGGGCGACGGCCGTTCTGACAGACTGTAATACACTACAGGAAGCGTAGGGGGTGACGGTGGTTCTGACAGACTGTAATACACTACAGGAAGCGTAGGGGGCGACGGTGGTTCTGACAGACTGTAATACACTACAGGAGGCGTAGGGGGTGACGGTGGTTCTGACAGACTGTAATACACTACAGGAAGCGTAGGGGGAGACGGTGGTTCTGATAGACTGTAATACACTACAGGAAGCGTAGGGGGCGGCGGTGGTTCTGACAGACTGTAATACACTACAGGAAGCGTAGGGGGCGACGGTGGTTCTGACAGACTGTAATACACTACAGGAAGCGTAGGGGGCGACGGTGGTTCTGACAGACTGTAATACACTACAGGAAGCGTAGGGGGCGACGGTGGTTCTGACAGACTGTAATACACTACAGGAAGCGTAGGGGGCGACGGTGGTTCTGACAGACTGTAATACACTACAGGAAGCGTAGGGGGAGACGGTGGTTCTGATAGACTGTAATACACTACAGGAAGCGTAGGGGGGCGGCGGTGGTTCTGACAGACTGTAATACACTACAGGAAGCGTAGGGGGCGACGGTGGTTCTGACAGACTGTAATACACTACAGGAAGCGTAGGGGGCGACGGTGGTTCTGACAGACTGTAATACACTACAGGAAGCGTAGGGGGCGACGGTGGTTCTGAAAGACTGTAATACACTACAGGAAGCGTAGGGGGCGCCGGTGGTTCTGACAGACTGTAATACACTACAGGAAGCGTAGGGGGAGGTGAGGATGTTCAGTGTTGACCTTTATGATGAACTCTTCTGCCCCCAGCTGGCCGATCTCCTCCACGCTGAGCTGCAGAGAAAGATTCACAATCTCGTTATTCTAGTCTTATAAAAAAATTAAGCCCCTCCCCCGTAACGTATCTTACCTTGGACACCAGTAAAGACACGACTGCCACCGACATCCTCTGTAGAGTCTGATCTTCATACAGACTCAGACACATCATCACCTGTTTAGCAGCCTCGTACCTGCCACACATAACAGCTCGACCTCAAATCAACGTTTATTTCTCACAAACAGTCATACACGCTACTGGTAGTGTATCTAAAACGTTTGACTGGTAGTGTATCTAAAACGTTTGACTGGTAGTGTATCTAAAACGTTTGACTGGTAGTGTATCTAAAACGTTTGACTGGTAGTGTATCTAAAACGTTTGTCTGGTAGTGAATCTAAAACGTTTGTCTGGTAGTGAATCTAAAACGTTTGACTGGTAGTGTATCTAAAACGTTTGACTGGTAGTGTACTAAAACGTTTGGCTGGTAGTGTATCTAAAACGTTTGTCTGGTAGTGTATCTAAAACGTTTGTCTGGTAGTGTATGTAAAACGTTTGTCTGGTAGTGTATCTAAAACGTTTGACTGGTAGTGAATCTAAAGCGTTTGACTGGTAGTGTATCTAAAACGTTTGACTGGTAGTGTATCTAAAACGTTTGACTGGTAGTGTATCTAAAACGTTTGACTGGTAGTGTATCTAAAACGTTTGTCTGGTAGTGAATCTAAAACGTTTGTCTGGTAGTGAATCTAAAACGTTTGACTGGTAGTGTATCTAAAACGTTTGACTGGTAGTGTACTAAAACGTTTGGCTGGTAGTGTATCTAAAACGTTTGTCTGGTAGTGTATCTAAAACGTTTGTCTGGTAGTGTATGTAAAACGTTTGTCTGGTAGTGTATCTAAAACGTTTGGCTGGTAGTGTATCTAAAACGTTTGGCTGGTAGTGTATCTAAAACGTTTGTCTGGTAGTGTATCTAAAACGTTTGACTGGTAGTGTATCTAAAACGTTTGTCTGGTAGTGTATCTAAAACGTTTGACTGGTAGTGTTACTAAAACGTTTGACTGGTAGTGTATCTAAAACGTTTGACTGGTAATGTATCTAAAACGTTTGACTGGTAGTATATAAAACGTTTGGCTGGTAGTGTATCTAAAACGTTTGGCTGGTAGTGTATCTAAAACGTTTGGCTGGTAGTGTATATAAAACGTTTGACTGGTAGTGTATAAAACGTTTGACTGGTAGTGTATCTAAAACGCTTGTCTGGTAATGTATCTAAAACGTTTGGCTGGTAGTGTACTAAAACGTTTGTCTGGTAGTGTACTAAAACGTTTGACTGGTAGTGTACTAAAACGTTTGTCTGGTAGTGTACTAAAACGTTTGACTGGTAGTGTATCTAAAACGTTTGACTGGTAGTGTATCTAAAACGTTTGACTGGTAGTGTATCTAAAACGTTTGTCTGGTAGTGTATCTAAAACGTTTGTCTGGTAGTGAATCTAAAACGTTTGTCTGGTAGTGTATCTAAAACGTTTGTCTGGTAGTGTATCTAAAACGTTTGACTGGTAGTGTATCTAAAACGTTTGTCTGGTAGTGTATCTAAAACGTTTGTCTGGTAGTGTATCTAAAACGTTTGACTGGTAGTGTTACTAAAACGTTTGACTGGTAGTGTATCTAAAACGTTTGACTGGTAGTGTATCTAAAACGTTTGACTGGTAGTGTATCTAAAACGTTTGACTGGTAGTGTATAAAACGTTTGGCTGGTAGTGTATCTAAAACGTTTGGCTGGTAGTGTATATAAAACGTTTGACTGGTAGTGTATAAAACGTTTGACTGGTAGTGTATCTAAAACGCTTGTCTGGTAATGTATCTAAAACGTTTGACTGGTAGTGAATCTAAAACGTTTGGCTGGTAGTGAATCTAAAACGTTTGGCTGGTAGTGTACTAAAACGTTTGACTGGTAGTGTTACTAAAACGTTTGACTGGTAGTGTATCTAAAACGTTTGACTGGTAGTGTATCTAAAACGTTTGACTGGTAGTGTATCTAAAACGTTTGACTGGTAGTGTATCTAAAACGTTTGGCTGGTAGTGTATCTAAAACGTTTGACTGGTAGTGTATCTAAAACGTTTGGCTGGTAGTGTATCTAAAACGTTTGGCTGGTAGTGTATATAAAACGTTTGTCTGGTAGTGTACTAAAACGTTTGTCTGGTAGTGTACTAAAACGTTTGACTGGTAGTGTATCTAAAACGTTTGACTGGTAGTGAATCTAAAACGTTTGACTGGTAGTGTATATAAAACGTTTGTCTGGTAGTGTACTAAAACGTTTGTCTGGTAGTGTATCTAAAACGTTTGGCTGGTAGTGTATCTAAAACGTTTGACTGGTAGTGAATCTAAAACGTTTGACTGGTAGTGAATCTAAAGCGTTTGGCTGGTAGTGAATCTAAAACGTTTGACTGGTAGTGAATCTAAAGCGTTTGGCTGGTAGTGTATCTAAAACGTTTGGCTGGTAGTGTATCTAAAACGTTTGTCTGGTAGTGTATCTAAAACGTTTGGCTGGTAGTGAATCTAAAGCGTTTGGCTGGTAGTGAATCTAAAACGTTTGTCTGGTAGTGTACTAAAACGTTTGACTGGTAGTGTACTAAAACGTTTGTCTGGTAGTGTACTAAAACGTTTGACTGGTAGTGTATCTAAAACGTTTGACTGGTAGTGTATCTAAAACGTTTGTCTGGTAGTGTATCTAAAACGTTTGTCTGGTAGTGAATCTAAAACGTTTGTCTGGTAGTGTATCTAAAACGTTTGGCTGGTAGTGTATCTAAAACGTTTGTCTGGTAGTGTATCTAAAACGTTTGACTGGTAGTGTATCTAAAACGTTTGTCTGGTAGTGTATCTAAAACGTTTGTCTGGTAGTGTATCTAAAACGTTTGACTGGTAGTGTTACTAAAACGTTTGACTGGTAGTGTATCTAAAACGTTTGACTGGTAGTGTATCTAAAACGTTTGACTGGTAGTGTATCTAAAACGTTTGACTGGTAGTGTATAAAACGTTTGGCTGGTAGTGTATCTAAAACGTTTGGCTGGTAGTGTATATAAAACGTTTGACTGGTAGTGTATAAAACGTTTGACTGGTAGTGTATCTAAAACGCTTGTCTGGTAATGTATCTAAAACGTTTGACTGGTAGTGAATCTAAAACGTTTGGCTGGTAGTGAATCTAAAACGTTTGGCTGGTAGTGTACTAAAACGTTTGACTGGTAGTGTTACTAAAACGTTTGACTGGTAGTGTATCTAAAACGTTTGACTGGTAGTGATCTAAAACGTTTGACTGGTAGTGTACTAAAACGTTTGGCTGGTAATGTATCTAAAACGTTTGACTGGTAGTGTATGTAAAACGTTTGGCTGGTAGTGTATCTAAAACGTTTGGCTGGTAGTGTATATGAAACGTTTGACTGGTAGTGTACTAAAACGTTTGACTGGTAGTGTATCTAAAACGTTTGACTGGTAGTGTATCTAAAACGTTTGACTGGTAGTGAATCTAAAACGTTTGACTGGTAGTGTATATAAAACGTTTGTCTGGTAGTGTACTAAAACGTTTGTCTGGTAGTGTATCTAAAACGTTTGGCTGGTAGTGTATCTAAAACGTTTGACTGGTAGTGAATCTAAAACGTTTGACTGGTAGTGAATCTAAAGCGTTTGGCTGGTAGTGAATCTAAAACGTTTGACTGGTAGTGAATCTAAAGCGTTTGGCTGGTAGTGTATCTAAAACGTTTGGCTGGTAGTGTATCTAAAACGTTTGTCTGGTAGTGTATCTAAAACGTTTGGCTGGTAGTGAATCTAAAGCGTTTGGCTGGTAGTGAATCTAAAGCGTTTGGCTGGTAGTGAATCTAAAACGTTTGACTGGTAATGAATCTAAAACGTTTGTCTGGTAGTGAATCTAAAACGTTTGACTGGTAGTGTATCTAAAACGTTTGGCTGGTAGTGTATCTAAAACGTTTGTCTGGTAGTGTATCTAAAGCGTTTGACTGGTAGTGTATCTAAAGCGTTTGACTGGTAGTGTATCTAAAACGTTTGTCTGGTAGTGTATCTAAAACGTTTGTCTGGTAGTGTATCTAAAACGTTTGTCTGGTAGTGAATCTAAAACGTTTGACTGGTAGTGTACTAAAACGTTTGACTGGTAGTGTATCTAAAACGTTTGTCTGGTAGTGTATCTAAAGCGTTTGACTGGTAGTGTATCTAAAGCGTTTGACTGGTAGTGTATCTAAAACGTTTGTCTGGTAGTGTATCTAAAACGTTTGTCTGGTAGTGTACTAAAACGTTTGACTGGTAGTGAATCTAAAACGTTTGACTGGTAGTGTACTAAAACGTTTGACTGGTAGTGTATCTAAAACGTTTGTCTGGTAGTGTATCTAAAACGTTTGTCTGGTAGTGTATCTAAAACGTTTGTCTGGTAGTGTATCTAAAACGTTTGTCTGGTAGTGTATCTAAAACGTTTGTCTGGTAGTGTATCTAAAACGTTTAACTGGTAGTGAATCTAAAACGTTTGACTGGTAGTGTATCTAAAACGTTTGACTGGTAGTGTACTAAAACGTTTGTCTGGTAGTGTATCTAAAACGTTTGACTGGTAGTGTATCTAAAACGTTTGTCTGGTAGTGTATCTAAAACGTTTGTCTGGTAGTGTATCTAAAACGTTTGACTGGTAGTGTATCTAAAACGTTTGTGTGGTAGTGTATCTAAAACGTTTGTGTGGTAGTGTATCTAAAACGTTTGGCTGGTAGTGTATCTAAAACGTTTGTGTGGTAGTGTATCTAAAACGTTTGTGTGGTAGTGTATCTAAAACGTTTGGCTGGTACACAGGTAGGTGAAGGTAGTGTTACAGTTTACCTGTACACAGGTAGGTGAAGGTAGTGTTACAGTTTACCTGTACACAGGTAGGTGAAGGTAGTGTTACAGTTTACCTTTACACAGGTAGGTGAAGGTAGTGTTACAGTTTACCTGTATACAGGTAGGTGAAGGTAGTGTTACAGTTTACCTTTACACAGGTAGGTGAAGGTAGTGTTACAGTTTACCTGTATACAGGTAGGTGAAGGTAGTGTTACAGTTTACCTTTACACAGGTAGGTGAAGGTCGTGTTACAGTTTACCTGTACACAGGTAGGTGAAGGTAGTGTTAGTTTACCTGTACACAGGTAGGTGAAGGTAGTGTTACAGTTTACCTGTATACAGGTAGGCAAAGGTAGTGTTACAGTTTACCTTTACACAGGTAGGCGAAGGTAGTGTTACAGTTTACCTGTACACAGGTAGGTGAAGGTAGTGTTACAGTTTACCTTTACACAGGTAGGTGAAGGTAGTGTTACAGTTTACCTGTATACAGGTAGGTGAAGGTAGTGTTACAGTTTACCTGTACACAGGTAGGTGAAGGTAGTGTTACAGTTTACCTGTACACAGGTAGGTGAAGGTAGTGTTACAGTTTACCTTTACACAGGTAGGTGAAGGTAGTGTTACAGTTTACCTGTATACAGGTAGGTGAAGGTAGTGTTACAGTTTACCTGTATACAGGTAGGTGAAGGTAGTGTTACAGTTTATCTGTACACAGGTAGGTGAAGGTAATGTTACAGTTTACTTGTATACAGGTAGGTGAAGGTAGTGTTACAGTTTACCTGTATACAGGTAGGTGAAGGTAGTGTTACAGTTTACCTGTATACAGGTAGGTGAAGGTAGGGTTAGGAAAGTTAGTATCTTGAGCTAAACACGACTGACCTGTTGAAGTCAACCTTCTGGAGAATGTGATCACTGCACAAAGTCAACAAGCAATTCTTCTGGATCTAAACACACATTCAGAGTTTTAGTTATACTGACTGAACATTAGCACATTTATGTTTTATTTAAATTATTATTTTAATTCTTAAATAATAATTATTATATTTTGACTATAAACATATTCAAGTATTACTTTATTATTTTCTGCATCTCAACACATCCCTGGCTTATTTTGTTTATTATATTCTGGACACACATACAGATTTTATTTTATGTATAAATGTCAGGATTATCTCCACTGAAACATACTGAAATATTTCAGTAATTATTTTGGTTATTATTGTAAAACTGAAATATTTATTTTTTATTTTAGTTACTAATGAAAAACTGAAATATATTAGCAATTGCCCTACGGAAGTATTTAAATAATTATCAATTATATAATTATATTATTATAGTCAACATTAAAATACTTTTAACATTAAAATATTTTACTTACTAACTATTGAAATATTTCATTAATTATTTTAGTTACTAATGAAATATTGACAACATTTAGTTATTATCTTAGTTTCTATTAAAATACTGAAATATGTTATTTTAGTTACTATAGAAATATTGAAAAACTTCAGTTGTTACTACTGAAATATTTAATAATTATCTTAGTTACAATTAAAATAATGAAATGAAATTTAGTTACTATTAAAAATACTGAAAAAAATCAGTTGTTAGTTACTAATGACAAATTTAAACCTTTTAGTTGAAATGCCGAAATATTTCAGTAATTATATTTTTTAACTATTGCAATATTGAAGCATTCAGTTATTATATTTGCAACTACTTAAATATTCCAGTTAATATACTACTGCACTATTTTAGAAATTATTGTTTTATAGTAGTTACTAGGAAATGCTGAAATATTTAAGTTTTTATCTTAATCCCTGAACTATTTCAGTAATTTAGTAGTAACTAGGTAACTACAATTGAACTACTAAAATATTTCAGAAATTACCTAAATTGCTATTAAAAATACTAAAACATTTTAGTAATTATCTTTGTTACTATTGAAAACTAAAGTATTTAGTTTATTTAAATATTTAAGTTAGTATTTTAGTTACTAATACAGTATTCAAATATTACCAATTAAAAGTAATTCAAATAGAATTTACTTTAAATACAGTGTTGCTGTACAGTCTGCGTTCACCTGTTCATGCTGGGGAAAGTTCTTCATGGTCGTGATGATCTGCTGGACTAAACTCCCGAGCAGTCTGAGGGGCATACTGAAGGCCAGCTCTACACTGGTCAGGTTGAACACACAGGCTGTGGACAAGAGTTGAACACCAACAGACTCCGAGTGTGTCTGCATTCCAGCACACACCAGCTACAAACACACAAAGAGCACACGCGCTGAGCTTCTTTAACTCAATAAATGATGAAAATGCATTTTTACTGTAAATCTTGTGTAAATATTACAGTAAAAAATCTTTATTACTGCTCGACTTGTGGAAGTGTACAATATATTCATATGTTTATCAGGATTTCTTAAATCTGTTCAATACGTCTAATAATGTTCATTATGGAAGAACAGGCGGTTGTGTATTGTTCAGTCTGTTTGTAGATGTTTTACAATTTTTTACTTGTTAAGTTATTTTATTCTTGATCATTTTTAAGTACTAATTTTGTGAAATGATCTGTAATCTCCATTTTGGTAAATTTTTATTTTTCATCATTTGAATATGACACGTGCTGTTTACATGGTGTGAAAATTTGATAATAAATTGCTCCAAAACAGCTTCTTGTGAGTTACATTAAAGGTAAAGTACATTTTTGCCCTCTCACAAGAAGCAGAATTTTTTTTCCAACTGTTTTGAAGCATTTCTATTCGTCATTTTTTTATTACATTTTCACACACTGTAAACACATCACACACACATACCGCTCAAAAGTTTAGGATCACTTTAGAATTTCATTTCATGCAATTTTCATGCAATTTTCATGCAATTCACAAACAATATTGTCCATTTCACAATGAATGTAAGTGTATCAGATGATTTTTAAAGAATATAAATGTTTGTATTAAAGTCTATTTTTGTATAGAGGCTTATTTTACATATAGTTCTATTATCAGTAATTCTCAGTCCTCTGTCTAAATCTCCTGGTACGACCACCAATCCAAGTTAAGGATGTTATTGGACTAATTGGTTGTTAGGACACTCTTGATCAATTGTGATCACAGCTGAAAAACATTCTACTAATAAGTGAGTATAAAAGGGAACAACATTCTAGGTTAGTTTAGTATCTGAAGATCAGCAGTTGATGACTTGCTGACCGACTCACAATGACCAGAAAGAAACAACTTTCTTTAGAGACCCGTCAGTCCATTGTTGTGTTAAGGAAGAAGATACTCCATTAAAACAAGAACATTTCACTGTGATCCCAAACTTTTGAACGGTAGTATATATATATATATATATATATATATATATATATAT
This sequence comes from Megaleporinus macrocephalus, assembly GCA_021613375.1. Lineage (NCBI taxonomy): Eukaryota > Metazoa > Chordata > Actinopteri > Characiformes > Anostomidae > Megaleporinus > Megaleporinus macrocephalus. The sequence continues at coordinate 2,534,279 of CM038708.1, read as the reverse complement.
ATATATATATATATATATATATATATATATATATATATATATATATACACACATATATTGTGAATGAAGGTGCAGCACTATATCTGACCTTCACAACATTGGGCTGGGAGCCGATGTCCGGTTGGTTGGTGAGGTTGTGAAGATGGAGCAGCGCCCTCTGCAGGAGGACTTCTCTCTCTCTGTAGCGCCTCAGAGCCTCTTGCAGTTGCGTGAGATTAAACTCTCCAGCCACCTGCACATACAATCAACCACGCAGAAACAAACAGCGCCTCCCCATTACAGTCAAATCCCACAGTCTGAGCATTAATAGCCTAATGACAGATATGTACTGAAAAATATCTTAGTTGCTACTGAACTCCTGAAATAGTTTTAGTTATTTAATAGTTATTATCCTATTATCTTAGTTACTATTGAAATACTGAAACATTTAAGTTATAATCCTACTGAAATATTTCAGTTATACTAGTTAATATTGGAATGTTTCAGTTACACTAGTTACTACTAAAATGTTTCAGTTATACTAGTTACTACTGAAATATTTCAGTTGTCTTAGTTACTATTGAAATACTGAAACATTTAAGTTATTATCCTACTGAAATATTTCCGTTATCTTAGTTACTACTGAAATATTTCAGTTATACTAGTTACTACTGAAATATTTCCGTTATCTTAGTTACTACTGAAATATTTCAGTTATCTTAGTTACTACTGAAATATTTCAGTTATACTAGTTACTACTGAAATATTTCAGTTATACTAGTTACTATTGGAATGTTTCAGTTATACTAGTTACTACTAAAATGTTTCAGTTATACTAGTTATTACTGAAATATTTCAGTTATACTAGTTACTACTGAAATATTTCAGTTGTACTAGTTACTACTGGAAGATTTCAGTTATCTTAGTTACTATTGAAATATTTCAGTTATCTTAGTTACTATTGAAATACTGACACATTTAAGTTATTATGCTACTGAAATATTTCAGTTATCTTAGTTACTATTGGAAGATTTCAGTTATACTAGTTACTATTTTAATATTTTAGTTATCTTAGTTACTACTGAAATATTTCAGTTACCTTAGTTACTATTTTAATATTTCAGTTATCTTAGTTACTATTCAAATATTTCAGTTACCTTAGTTACTACCGAAATATTTCAGTTACCTTAGGTACTACCGAAATATTTCAGTTATCTTACTGGAAGATTTATCTTAGTTACTATTGGAAGATTTCAGTTATACTAGTTACTATTTTAATATTTTAGTTATCTTAGTTACTACTGAAATATTTTCGTTATCTTAGTTACTATTTTAATATTTCAGTTATCTTAGTTACTATTCAAATATTTCAGTTACCTTAGTTACTACCGAAATATTTCAGTTACCTTAGGTACTACCGAAATATTTCAGTTATCTTACTGGAAGATTTCAGTTATCCTAGTTACTACTGAAATATTTCAGTTATACTAATTACTACTGAAATATTTCAGTTATCTTAGTTACTACTGAAATATTTCAGTTATCTTAGTTACTATTGAAATATTTCAGTTATCTTAGTTACAATTGAAATACTGAAACATTTAAGTTATTATCCTACTGAAATATTTCCGTTATCTTAGTTACTACTGAAATATTTCAGTTATACTAGTTACTACTGAAATATTTCCGTTATCTTAGTTACTACTGAAATATTTCCGTTATCTTAGTTACTACTGAAATATTTCAGTTATACTAGTTACTACTGAAATATTTCAGTTATACTAATTACTACTGAAATATTTCAGTTATCTTAGTTACTACTGAAATATTTCAGTTATCTTAGTTACTATTGAAATATTTCAGTTATCTTAGTTACAATTGAAATACTGAAACATTTAAGTTATTATCCTACTGAAATATTTCCGTTATCTTAGTTACTACTGAAATATTTCAGTTATACTAGTTACTACTGAAATATTTCCGTTATCTTAGTTACTACTGAAATATTTCCGTTATCTTAGTTACTACTGAAATATTTCAGTTATACTAGTTACTACTGAAATATTTCAGTTATACTAGTTACTATTGGAATGTTTTAGTTATACTAGTTACTACTAAAATGTTTCAGTTATACTAGTTATTACTGAAATATTTCAGTTATACTAGTTACTACTGAAATATTTCAGTTATACTAGTTACTACTGAAATATTTCAGTTGTCTTTGTTACTACAGAAATATTTCAGTTATACTAGTTACTATTGAAATATTTCAGTTATCTTAGTTACTATTGAAATACTGACACATTTAAGTTATTATGCTACTGAAATATTACAGTTATTATGCAACTGAAATATTTCAGTTATTATGCAACTGAAATATTTCAGTTATACTAGTTACTATTTTAATATTTTAGTTATCTTAGATACTACTGAAATATTTTCGTTATCTTAGTTACTATTTTAATATTTCAGTTATCTTAGTTACTATTCAAATATTTCAGTTACCTTAGTTACTACCGAAATATTTCAGTTACCTTAGGTACTACCGAAATATTTCAGTTACCTTAGGTACTACCGAAATATTTCAGTTACCTTAGGTACTACCGAAATATTTCAGTTACCTTAGGTACTACCGAAATATTTCAGTTATCCTAGTTACTACTGAAATATTTCAGTTATACTAATTACTACTGAAATATTTCAGTTATACTAATTACTACTGAAATATTTCAGTTATACTAATTACTACTGAAATATTTCAGTTATCTTAGTTACTACTGAAATATTTCAGTTATCTTAGTTAATACCGAAATATTTCAGTTATACTAGTTACTACTAGAAGATTTCAGTTATCTTAGTTACTATTGAAATATTTCAGTTATCTTAGTTACAATTGACATACTGAAACATTTAAGTTATTATCCTACTGAAATATTTCAGTTATCTTAGTTACTATTGGAATATTTCAGTTATACTAGTTACTACTGAAAAAAATCAGTTATCCTAGTTACTATTGAAATACTGAAACATTTAAGTTATTATCCTACTGAAATATTTCAGTTATCTTAGTTACTATTGGAATATTTCAGTTATACCAGTTACTACTGAAATATTTCAGTTATACTAGTTACTATTTTAATATTTCAGTTATACTAGTTACTACTGAAATATTTCAGTTATACTAGTTACTACTGAAATATTTAAGTTATCTTAGTTACTATTTTAATATTTCAGTTATCTTAGTTACTACTGAAATATTTCAGTTATACTAGTTACTACTGGAAGATTTCAGTTATACTAGTTACTATTGAAATATTTCAGTTATACTAGTTACTATTTAAATATTTCAGTTATCTTAGTTACTATTGAAATATTTCAGTTATACTAGTTACTACTGAAATATTTCAGTTATCTTAGCTACTATTGAAATACTGAAACATTTAAGTTATTATCCTGCTAAAATATTTCAGTTATTTTAGTTACTATTGGAATATTTCAGTTATACTAGTTACTACTGAAATATTTCAGTTATACTAGTTACTACTGGAAGATTTCAGTTATACTAGTTACTACTGAAAGATTTCAGTTATCTTAGTTACTATTTTAATATTTCAGTTATACTAGTTACTACTGGAAGATTTCAGTTATACTAGTTACTACTGGAAGATTTCAGTTATACTAGTTACTATTTTAATATTTCAGTTATCTTAGCTACTACTAAAATATTTCAGTTATCCTAGTTACTACTGGAAGATTTCAGTTATACTAGTTACTATTGAAATATTTCAGTTATCTTAGTTACTATTGAAATACTGACACATTTAAGTTATTATGCTACTGAAATATTACAGTTATTATGCAACTGAAATATTTCAGTTATTATGCAACTGAAATATTTCAGTTATACTAGTTACTATTTTAATATTTTAGTTATCTTAGATACTACTGAAATATTTTCGTTATCTTAGTTACTATTTTAATATTTCAGTTATCTTAGTTACTATTCAAATATTTCAGTTACCTTAGTTACTACCGAAATATTTCAGTTACCTTAGGTACTACCGAAATATTTCAGTTACCTTAGGTACTACCGAAATATTTCAGTTACCTTAGGTACTACCGAAATATTTCAGTTACCTTAGGTACTACCGAAATATTTCAGTTATCCTAGTTACTACTGAAATATTTCAGTTATACTAATTACTACTGAAATATTTCAGTTATACTAATTACTACTGAAATATTTCAGTTATACTAATTACTACTGAAATATTTCAGTTATCTTAGTTACTACTGAAATATTTCAGTTATCTTAGTTAATACCGAAATATTTCAGTTATACTAGTTACTACTAGAAGATTTCAGTTATCTTAGTTACTATTGAAATATTTCAGTTATCTTAGTTACAATTGACATACTGAAACATTTAAGTTATTATCCTACTGAAATATTTCAGTTATCTTAGTTACTATTGGAATATTTCAGTTATACTAGTTACTACTGAAAAAAATCAGTTATCCTAGTTACTATTGAAATACTGAAACATTTAAGTTATTATCCTACTGAAATATTTCAGTTATCTTAGTTACTATTGGAATATTTCAGTTATACCAGTTACTACTGAAATATTTCAGTTATACTAGTTACTATTTTAATATTTCAGTTATACTAGTTACTACTGAAATATTTCAGTTATACTAGTTACTACTGAAATATTTAAGTTATCTTAGTTACTATTTTAATATTTCAGTTATCTTAGTTACTACTGAAATATTTCAGTTATACTAGTTACTACTGGAAGATTTCAGTTATACTAGTTACTATTGAAATATTTCAGTTATACTAGTTACTATTTAAATATTTCAGTTATCTTAGTTACTATTGAAATATTTCAGTTATACTAGTTACTACTGAAATATTTCAGTTATCTTAGCTACTATTGAAATACTGAAACATTTAAGTTATTATCCTGCTAAAATATTTCAGTTATTTTAGTTACTATTGGAATATTTCAGTTATACTAGTTACTACTGAAATATTTCAGTTATACTAGTTACTACTGGAAGATTTCAGTTATACTAGTTACTACTGAAAGATTTCAGTTATCTTAGTTACTATTTTAATATTTCAGTTATACTAGTTACTACTGGAAGATTTCAGTTATACTAGTTACTACTGGAAGATTTCAGTTATACTAGTTACTATTTTAATATTTCAGTTATCTTAGCTACTACTAAAATATTTCAGTTATCCTAGTTACTACTGGAAGATTTCAGTTATACTAGTTACTACTGAAAGATTTCAGTTATCTTAGTTACTACTGAAATATTTCAGTTATCTTAGTTACTACTGAAATATTTCAGTTATACTAATTACTACTGAAATATTTCAGTTATACTAATTACTACTGAAATATTTCAGTTATCTTAGTTACTACTGAAATATTTCAGTTATCTTAGTTAATACCGAAATATTTCAGTTATACTAGTTACTACTAGAAGATTTCAGTTATCTTAGTTACTATTGAAATATTTCAGTTATCTTAGTTACAATTGAAATACTGAAACATTTAAGTTATTATCCTACTGAAATATTTCAGTTATCTTAGTTACTATTGGAATATTTCAGTTATACTAGTTACTACTGAAAAAAATCAGTTATCCTAGTTACTATTGAAATACTGAAACATTTAAGTTATTATCCTACTGAAATATTTCAGTTATCTTAGTTACTATTGGAATATTTCAGTTATACCAGTTACTACTGAAATATTTCAGTTATACTAGTTACTATTTTAATATTTCAGTTATACTAGTTACTACTGAAATATTTCAGTTATACTAGTTACTACTGAAATATTTAAGTTATCTTAGTTACTATTTTAATATTTCAGTTATCTTAGTTACTACTGAAATATTTCAGTTATACTAGTTACTACTGGAAGATTTCAGTTATACTAGTTACTATTGAAATATTTCAGTTATACTAGTTACTATTTAAATATTTCAGTTATCTTAGTTACTATTGAAATATTTCAGTTATACTAGTTACTACTGAAATATTTCAGTTATCTTAGCTACTATTGAAATACTGAAACATTTAAGTTATTATCCTGCTAAAATATTTCAGTTATTTTAGTTACTATTGGAATATTTCAGTTATACTAGTTACTACTGAAATATTTCAGTTATACTAGTTACTACTGGAAGATTTCAGTTATACTAGTTACTACTGAAAGATTTCAGTTATCTTAGTTACTATTTTAATATTTCAGTTATACTAGTTACTACTGGAAGATTTCAGTTATACTAGTTACTACTGGAAGATTTCAGTTATACTAGTTACTATTTTAATATTTCAGTTATCTTAGCTACTACTAAAATATTTCAGTTATCCTAGTTACTACTGGAAGATTTCAGTTATACTAGTTACTACTGAAAGATTTCAGTTATCTTAGTTACTATTTTAATATTTCAGTTATCTTAGTTACTATTTTAATATTTCAGTTATACTAGTTACTATTTTAATATTTCAGTTATACTAGTTACTACTGAAATATTTCAGTTATCTTAGTTACTATTGGAATATTTCAGTTATACTAGTTACTATTTTAATATTTCAGTTATACTAGTTACTATTTTAATATTTTAGTTATCTTAGTTACTATTGGAATATTTCAGTTATACTAGTTACTATTTTAATATTTCAGTTATACTAGTTACTACTGAAATATTTCAGTTATACTAGTTACTACTGAAATATTTCAGTTATCTTAGTTACTACTGAAGTACTGAAACATTTACATTATTATCTTAGTATCTTAGTTACTGAGTTACTATACAATTCAGTTATTAACCTACAGAAATGTATGACCGCTGTAAGCCCTCACCTTCAAACAGCCTTCTCCAGACAGGAAGTCGGAGGCTCCAGCTCCGGTAGCCAGCAGACCCAAAAACCGCATCCCCCGCCGGGCCTCCACAAACGCCTTCAGCACAGCATCACTGACCCCAGACCAGCCGGACACGTCCAGAGACTCCAGAGCGGGGAGGATCTGTGGACGCTCCAGCAGCTGCAGCACCACAGCCTGCAGGAGAGAAACCCAGCTCACATCTCTATACATCTCTCACTAACCATCGCCCCCTACGCTTCCTGTAGTGTATTACAGTCTGTCAGAACCACCGTCGCCCCCTACGCTTCCTGTAGTGTATTACAGTCTGTCAGAACCACCGTCGCCCCCTACGCTTCCTGTAGTGTATTACAGTCTGTCAGAACCACCGTCGCCCCCTACGCTTCCTGTAGTGTATTACAGTCTGTCAGAACCACCGTCGCCCCCTACGCTTCCTGTAGTGTATTACAGTCTGTCTGAACCACCGTCGCCCCCTACGCTTCCTGTAGTGTATTACAGTCTGTCAGAACCACCGTCGCCCCCTACGCTTCCTGTAGTGTATTACAGTCTGTCAGAACCACCGTCGCCCCCTACGCTTCCTGTAGTGTATTACAGTCTGTCAGAACCACCGTCGCCCCCCTACGCTTCCTGTAGTGTATTACAGTCTGTCAGAACCACCGTCGCCCCCTACGCTTCCTGTAGTGTATTACAGTCTGTCAGAACCACCGTCGCCCCCTACGCTTCCTGTAGTGTATTACAGTCTGTCAGAACCACCGTCGCCCCCTACGCTTCCTGTAGTGTATTACAGTCTGTCAGAACCACCGTCGCCCCCTACGCTTCCTGTAGTGTATTACAGTCTGTCTGAACCACCGTCGCCCCCTACGCTTCCTGTAGTGTATTACAGTCTGTCAGAACCACCGTCGCCCCCTACGCTTCCTGTAGTGTATTACAGTCTGTCAGAACATACGAAATATGTTTTATATAATATTAGTTTCTACTATGGAAGATAAGAACGTCTCTTACAGGACTTTCGCTGTCTGTGTCCAGCCGGTTGTTGGAGATGTCCAGCTGTCTGAGTTGGTCTAGTTTGGACAGGATGGACACCAGGCTGGCCGCAGACATGTTCAGGTGATGCAGACCGTGAGCAGTGAGTGAACGTAGGCGGGACTTCAGGTTCAGCAGAGGGGTCAGGTCAGTAACAGCCGACCCTGATATATCCAGACTGTCCAGCTGGGGGAGTGAGCAGATATCGTCCAGCCCAGAGTCGTCCACCTGCGTCCAGGCCAGACCCAGACTCCTCAGAGCCCGCAGAGAGCTGAAGCTCAGGCTGGAATCTGAGGTAGAGCTGAGGAGATCCAGGCCAGTCAAGGTCAGCCTTTGGAGGCTCTGTCGGCACAGCTGATTGGACGACAGACCCTGGACATACGAGTGGGCGATATGAATTCTAATTAATATCACTACACCACTGTACTAACCACCGAACTGACCATACACCACCGTACTAACCACTACACCACCGTACTAACCACTACACCACCATACTGACCACTACACCACCATACTAACCACTACACCACCATACTAACCACTACACCACCATACTAACCACTACACCACTATACTAACCACTACACCACCATACTAACCACTACACCACCATACTAACCACTACACCACCGTACTAACCACTACACCACTGTACTAACCACCGAACTGACCATACACCACCGTACTAACCACTACACCACCGTACTAACCACTACACCACCATACTAACCACTACACCACCATACTAACCACTACACCACCGTACTAACCACTACACCACCATACTAACCACTACACCACCTTACTAACCACTACACCACCATACTAACCACTACACCACCGTACTAACCACTACACCACCATACTAACCACTACACCACCGTACTAACCACTACACCACCATACTAACTACTACACCATCATACTAACCACTACACCACCGTACTAACCACTACACCACCGTACTAACCACTACACCACCGTACTAACCACTACACCACCATACTAACCACTACACCACCGTACTAACCACTACACCACCGTACTAACCACTACACCACCGTACTGACCACTACACCACCGTACTAACCACTACACCACCGTACTAACCACTACACCACCATACTAACCACTACACCACCGTACTAACCACTACACCACCGTACTAACCACTACACCACCATACTGACCACTACACCACCATACTAACCACTACACCACCGTACTAACCACTACACCACCGTACTAACCACTACACCACCATACTAACCACTACACCAACATACTAACCACTACACCACCGTACTAACCACTACACCAACATACTAACCACTACACCAACATACTAACCACTACACCACCATACTAACCACTACACCACCGTACTAACCACTACACCACCATACTAACCACTACACCACCATACTGACCACTACACCACCATACTAACCACTACACCACCATACTGACAACTACACCACCATACTAACCACTACACCACCATACTAACCACTACACCACCGTACTGACAACTACACCACCATACTAACCACTACACCACCGTACTAACCACTACACCACCATACTGACCACTACACCACCGTACTAACCACTACACCACCGTACTAACCACTACACAGCATACTGACCACTACACCACCATACTAACCACTACACCACCATACTGACCACTACACCACCGTACTAACCACTACACCACCGTACTAACCACTACACCACCGTACTAACCACTACACCACCATACTGACCACTACACCACCGTACTAACCACTACACCACCATACTAACCACTACACCACCATACTGACCACTACACCACCATACTGACCACTACACCACCGTACTATTAAATGCATATCGTTCTATTATACCTGTGTTTAAATTGTACTGTGTATTAATAACTTATTAAATAACTTGTTAAGGCTGCAGTATGTAAGACTGTGAGTTTTGGAGCCCTCTCTGGTGGCACTGTGTAACTACACACAAAGAGCTTTTAGTAGCCTGGTCTGTGCTTCAGCTGCTTCCCCGAGTGGATGAATCTGCTGACTGGAAGAGAACTTGAACATGGTACCTGCAGGACATCAGAGACGGTGATGTCACCACGAAGACGGGACGCGTCCAGCTCCGTGAGGCGATGGCAGCAGAGGGCCTTGCAGAAAGCGTCCGCAGACAGACGGCAGGAGTGGACGCTCACTCGCTTCAGACGCAAACACTCCGTACCTCTGAACACTCCCACGGTTCGGTCCGTCAGCACACCTGAGACGGAGAGAAGAAGAGGAGGAGAGGATGAAAATAGATATCACCCCCGGAGAGAAGAAGAAGAGGAGGAGAGGATGAAGATAGTTAACCGGTCGGGTGCCTCCTGGTGAGGGATCTGCTGGACGTGCTGCCTCTACGACTCTCTAGAAGATACTCCGTCCAGCTGACTTGGAGAGGAGCATCATCAGACTGAGAGAAGCAGGAGGTCATTTCCACCAACTTCCTAGAGGAGGCTTCCTACCCCCTTTAGCGGGCTTTCTACCCCCTTTAGCGGGCTTTCTACCCCATACAGTGGGCTTTCGACTCCATATAGGGGGCTTCTAACTCCATACAGCGGGCTGTGTACTCCATATAGGGGGCTTCTTACTCCATATAGGGGGCTTTCTACCCCATATAGGGGGCTTCTAACTCCATACAGCGGGCTGTCTACTCCATACAGTGGGCTTTCTACCCCATACAGTGGGCTTTCGACTCCATATAGGGGGCTTCTTACTCCATATAGGGGGCTTCTTACTCCATACAGCGGGCTGTCTACTCCATATAGGGGACTTCTTACTCCATATAGGGGGCTTCTTACTCCATATAGGGGGCTTTCGACTCCATATAGGGGGCTTCTTACTCCAAAAAAGGGGGCTTCTTAGCCTAAGCAGGGGGCTTCTAAATCCAAAATAGGGTCTGTTAGATACCACCACCAACACTTCAGCTAAGCAAACACTTAGACTCTGAGAGCTGACCAGCTTTCTAGAACCCACACCCCCCCACCCACACCCCACCCCCCCTCACCCACACCCCACCCCCCCTCACCCACACCCCACCCCCCCTCACCATGCTGGACCATGGTGTGCATGAGGAGGTCGGAGAGTTCCTGAGGAAACGCTGGACAGGAGCTGAACTGCAGAGAGCCGTCGGAGCGTTCGCTGCACAGAGCCTCCAGGCTGCGGCCCACACACTCCAGACACAGCTCGGAGAGAGACGGGGGGCCGTCCTCAGCCTCACAGCGTCCCCACTGAGACGGGGGGTCGTCCTCATCCTGAAACACACACATACACACTTTATCAAGAACAACAGAAACGCTGTGTAGCCAAAAGTATATGGACACCTGGCCATCACACCTTCACCCAGTTTACAGGTGTCTTCCACCTAGTAGGGGGCTTCTCATCCCAGTTTGGGGGCTTCTTTCTTACCCCAGATAGGAAGGTTTTTTTTACTCCAAGTCCAGGACTTCTTACCCCTCTTACCCCATGTCTGGGGTTCTTATGCTGAATGGAGGGGTTATTATCCTGAGGGGGGTTCCTGCCCTGAGTAGGGAGCCTCTTACTACAAATAGGGGGCTTCTTTTTCCATATCGGGGTCTTCTTACTCCAAACAGGAAGCCGTACCGTAACCCACATACCCCCCACCCTGTCCCAGTCATTGTACCTGTCCTTTCAGTCCTACTTCACATAAACAGAGAGAGACCGAAAGAGAGAGAGAGACAGACAGACAGAGAAAGAGAGAGAGAGAGAGAGAGAGAGACAGACAGACAGACAGACAGAGAGAGAGAGAGAGAGACAGACAGACAGACAGACAGACAGACAGAGAGAGAGAGAGAGACAGACAGACAGACAGACAGAGAGAGAGAGAGAGAGAGAGACAGACAGACAGACAGACAGACAGAGAGAGAGAGAGAGAGAGAGAGAGAGACAGACAGACAGACAGAGAGAGAGAGAGAGAGAGAGACAGACAGACAGAGAGAGAGAGAGAGACAGACAGACAGACAGACAGACAGAGAGAGACAGACAGACAGACAGACAGACAGACAGACAGAGAGAGAGAGAGAGAGAGAGAGAGAGACACAGACAGACAGACAGAGAGAGAGAGAGAGACAGACAGACAGACAGACAGACAGACAGAGAGAGAGAGAGAGAGAGAGAGAGAGAGAGAGACAGACAGACAGACAGACAGACAGACAGACAGAGAGAGAGAGAGAGAGACAGACAGACAGAGAGAGAGAGAGAGAGAGAGAGAGAGAGAGAGAGAGAGAGAGACAGACAGACAGACAGACAGACAGACAGACAGACAGAGAGAGAGAGAGAGAGAGAGAGAGAGAGAGAGAGAGAGAGAGATTAGGTTGAAGCTGGTGGTCGTGTTAAAACATGTTCAGCTCAGAGATTCTGATTCGGTGGTCTGAGACAGTCTGAGCTGCTTTTTATAGCCCCCCTCTACTGAGCTGCCCCCCCTCTACGACACAGCGCTAATCTTAGTTAATACACTGCAGCACAGGCGCGCACACGGCGGTTCGAGCGCGTTCATGAGTAAACCAGTCCCACTCACCATGTCTCGGTCCGGTCCGGTCCGGTTCGGTCGAGTCCTCTCCCTAAACGAGTAGAACCGCGCAGTGAGAGGTACAGCACTTCACAACTCTGGAAAGTCCTCACTCACTACACGCCCATTGGTTACTTCACCGGACACGTCATCACGTCCGCACGCACGTGCGACAACACGTTGGATTACTTGAGCGCTTGTGAACCGATTCTCTCGAATCTGGATCAGTTGATTCTTTGGCCTCTTCTTCCGAACGCAGCTAGAGCCTGTACTCAGAGGCTCAGTGGGTGGAGCTAAACTGCTACTCAGTGCTAATTGGTTGACATTACTGCCACTTACTGCTGATTGGTTGGCAGTACTGCTAATAAGTGCTGATTGGTTTTCATCACTGCTACTAAATGCTGATTGATTAGCATTATTAATACTGAGCACTGATTGGTTATTGGTTAGCATTACTTCTGCACAGTACTGATTGGTTAACATTACTGCTACTGAGTCCTGATTGTTTGTATTACTGCTACCGAGCACTGATTGGTTAACATTACTACTATTGAGTCCTGATTGGTTAACATTACTGCTATTGAGTGCTGATTGGGTGGCATTACTGCTACTGAGTGCTGATTGGTTATCATTACTACTACAGAGTAGTGATTGGTTAACATTACTACTACTGAGTACTCATGGGTTAACATTATTACTGCTGAGTACTGATGGGGCAGTCGTATATGTGTGTATATATGGGTGTTTCACTGCCCCCTAGTGTGTATATGTTCACTGGTGTGTGTGTGTAAATGTGAGTGTTTCACTGCCCCCTAGTGTGTATGTTCACTAGTGAGTGTGTACGTGGATGTTTCACTGCCCCTAGTGTGTATGTTCACTAGTGTGTGTATATGTGGGGGTTTCACTGCCCCCTAGTGTGTATGTTCACTAGTGTGTGTATATGTGGGTGTTTCACTGCCCCTAGTGTGTGTGTTCACTACTGTATGTATATGTGGGGGTTTCACTGCCCCTAGTGTGTATGTTCACTAGTGTGTGTGTATGTGGATGTTTCACTGCCCCCTAGTGTATATGTTCACTAGAGTGTGTATATGTGGGTGTTTCGCTGCCCCCTAGTGTGTATGTTCACTAGTGTGTGTGTATGTGGATGTTTCACTGCCCCCTAGTGTGTATGTTCACTATTGTGTGTGAATATGTGTATATTCAGTAGTGTGTGTGAATATGTGGGTGTTTCACTGCCCCCTAGTGTGTATATTCACTGGTGTGTGTGAATATGTGGGTGTTTCACTGCCCCCTAGTGTGTATATTCAGTAGTGTGTGTGAATATGTGGGTGTTTCGCTGCCCCCTAGTTTGTATGTTCACTAATGTGTGTGAAGGTGGATGTTTCACTGCCCCTAGTGTGTGTATGTTCACTATTGTGTGTATGTGGATGTTTCACTGCCCCCTAGTGTGTGTGTTCACTAGTGTGTGCGTAAATGTGGGTGTTTCACTTCCCCCTAGTGTGTATGTTCACTAGTTTGTGTGTGTGTATGTGGATGTTTCACTGCCCCAGAGTGTGTATATTCAGCAGTGTGTGTATATGTGGGTGTTTCACTGCCCCCTAGTGTGTATGTTCACTAGTGTGTGTGTATGTGGGTGTTTCACTGCCCCCTAGTGTGTGTATGTTCACTAGTGTGTGTGTGTATATGTGGATGTTTCACTGCCCCCTAGTGTGTATATTCAGTAGTGTGTGTATATGTGGGTGTTTCACTGCCCTCTAGTGTGTATGTTCACTAGTGTGTGTGTATACGGGGTGTTTCACTGCCCCCTAGTGTGTATGTTCACTAGTGTGTGTGTATGTGGGTGTTTCACTGCCCCTTAGTGTGTGTAGGTTCACTAATGTGTGTGTATGTGAGTGTTTCACTGCCCCCTAGTGTGTATGTTCACCAGTGTGTGTTTACATGTAAGTGTTTTACTGCCCCCTAGTGTGTATGTTCACTACTGTGTGTATATATGGGTGTTTCACTGCCCCTTAGTGTGTATGTTCACCAGTGTGTGTGTGTATATGTAAGTGTTTCACTCCCCCTTGTGTGTATGTTCACTAGTGTGTGTATATATGGGTGTTTCACTGCCCCTAGTGTGTATGATCACTAGTGTGTGTATATGTGGGTGTTTCACTGTGCCCTAGTGTGTATGTTCACTAGTGTGTGTATATGTGGGTGTTTCACTGTGCCCTAGTGTGTATGTTCACTAGTGTGTGTATATGTGGGTGTTTCACTGCCCCCTAGTGTGTATGTTCACTAGTGAGTGTATATGTGGGTGTTTCACTGCCCCTAGTGTGTATATAACGTAGAACTACGATTAGCCACATGTGTTTACACACAGCGGAATTTGACCTCCGCATTTAACCCATCCGTGCAGTGAAACACCCACATATACACACACTAGTGAACATACACACTAGGGGGCGGTGAGCACACGTGCCCGGAGCGGTGGGTAGCCCTTATCCACGGCGCCCGGGGAGCAGTTGGGGTTAGGTGCCTTGCTCAAGGGCACTACAGTCATGACTTGCCGGTCCCGGGGATCGAACCGGTGACCTTCCGGTCACAAGGCCGGATCCCTAACCTTCAGGCCACGACACCCCATATACACACACTAGTGTGTGTGTATATGGGGTGTTTTACTGCCTCCTAGTGTGTATATTCAGTATTGTGTGTGTATATGTGGGTGTTTTACTGCCCCCTAGTGTGTGTGTTCACTAGTGTGTGTGTATATGCGGGTGTTTCACTGCCCCCTAGTGTGTATATTCAGTAGTGTGTGTGTATGTGGGTGTTTCACTGCTCCTGGTGTGTATGTTCACTAGTGAGTGTATATGAGGGTGTTTCACTGCCCCCTAGTGTGCATATTCAGTAGTGTGTGTATATGTGGGGGTTTCACTGCCCCCTAGTGTGTATGTTCATTAGTGTGTGTATATGTGGGTGTTGCACTGCCCCCTAGTGTGTATATTCAGTAGTGTGTGAATATGCGGGTGTTTCACTGCCCCCTAGTGTGTATATTCAGTAGTGTGTGTATATGGGGTGTTTCACTGCCTCCTACTGTGTATATTCAGTAGTGTGTGTTTATATGTGGGTGTTGTACTGCCCCCTAGTATGTATATTCAGTAGTGTGTGTGAATATGTGGGTGTTTCACTGCCCCCTAGTGTGTATATTCACTAGTGTGTGTGAATATGTGGGTGTTTCACTGCCCCCTAGTGTGTTTATTCAGTAGTGTGTGTGTGTGTGTATGGGTTGTTTCACTGCCCCCTAGTGTGTATATTCACTAGTGTGTGTGTATATGGGGTGTTTCACTGCCTCATAGTGTGTATATTCACTAGTGTGTGTGTATATGGGGTGTTTCACTGCCTCCTAGTTTGTATATTCAGTAGTGTGTGTGTATATGTGGGTGTTTCACTGCTCCTGGTGTGTATGTTCACTAGTGAGTGTATATGAGGGTGTTTCACTGCCCCCTAGTGTGCATATTCAGTAGTGTGTGTATATGTGGGGGTTTCACTGCCCCCTAGTGTGTATGTTCATTAGTGTGTGTATATGTGGGTGTTGCACTGCCCCCTAGTGTGTATATTCAGTAGTGTGTGAATATGCGGGTGTTTCACTGCCCCCTAGTGTGTATATTCAGTAGTGTGTGTATATGGGGTGTTTCACTGCCTCCTACTGTGTATATTCAGTAGTGTGTGTTTATATGTGGGTGTTGTACTGCCCCCTAGTATGTATATTCAGTAGTGTGTGTGAATATGTGGGTGTTTCACTGCCCCCTAGTGTGTTTATTCAGTAGTGTGTGTGTGTGTATGGGTTGTTTCACTGCCCCCTAGTGTGTATATTCACTAGTGTGTGTGTATATGGGGTGTTTCACTGCCTCATAGTGTGTATATTCACTAGTGTGTGTGTATATGGGGTGTTTCACTGCCTCCTAGTTTGTATATTCAGTAGTGTGTGTGTATATGTGGGTGTTTTACTGCCCCCTAGTGTGTGTGTTCACTAGTGTGTGTGTATATGGGGTGTTTCACTGCCTCCTAGTGTGTATATTCACTAGTGTGTGTGTATATGGGGTGTTTCACTGCCTCCTAGTTTGTATATTCAGTAGTGTGTGTGTATATGTGGGTGTTCTACTGCCCCCTAGTGTGTGTGTTCACTAGTGTGTGTATATGTGGGTGTTTCACTGCCCCCTAGTGTGTATGTTCACTAGTGAGGGTATATGTGGGTGTTTCACTGCCCCTTAGTGTGTATATTCACTAGTGTGTGTGTATATGGGGTGTTTCACTGCCTCCTAGTGTTTATATTCAGTAGTGTGTGTGTATATGGGGTGTTTCACTGCCTCCTAGTGTGTATATTCACTAGTGTGTGTGTATATGGGGTGTTTCACTGCCTCCTAGTTTGTATGTTCACTAGTGTGTGTATATGTGGGTGTTTCACTGCCCCCTAGTGTGTATGTTCACTAGTGAGGGTATATGTGGGTGTTTCACTGTCCCCTAGTGTGTGTGTTCACTAGTGTGTGTATATGTGGGTGTTTCACTGTCCCCTAGTGTGTGTGTTCACTAGTGTGTGTATATGTGGGTGTTTCACTGCCCCCTAGTGTGTGTGTTCACTAGTGTGTGTGAATATGTGGGTGTTTCACTGCTCGGATGAGTTAAATGTGGAAGTGTGGCTAATTCTAGTTCTAAATTCTAAATTTTATCATAACTGCTACTGAGTACTGATGGGCTATCATTACTAGTACTGAGTACTGATGGGTTATCGTTACTGGTGCCGAGTACTGATGGGCTATCGTTACTGCTACTGAGTACTGATGGGTTATCGTTACTGCTACTGAGTACTGATGGGCTATCGTTACTGGTACTGAGTACTGATGGGCTATCGTTACTAGTACTGAGTACTGATGGGCTATCGTTACTGGTACTGAGTACTGATGGGCTATCGTTACTGCTACTGAGTACTGATGGGCTATCGTTACTGCTACTGAGTACTGATGGGTTATCGTTACTGGTACTGAGTGCTGATGGGCTATCGTTACTGCTACTGAGTACTGATGGGCTATCGTTACTGCTACTGAGTACTGATGGGCTATCGTTACTGGTACTGAGTACTGATGGGCTATCGTTACTGGTACTGAGTACTGATGGGCTATCGTTACTGGTACTGAGTACTGATGGGCTATCGTTACTGCTACTGAGTACTGATGGGCTATCGTTACTGCTACTGAGTACTGATGGGCTATCGTTACTGGTACTGAGTACTGATGGGCTATCGTTACTGGTACTGAGTACTGATGGGCTATCGTTACTGGTACTGAGTACTGATGGGCTATCGTTACTGCTACTGAGTACTGATGGGCTATCGTTACTGGTACTGAGTACTGATGGGCTATCGTTACTGCTACTGAGTACTGATGGGCTATCGTTACTGGTACTGAGTACTGATGGGCTATCGTTACTGCTACTGAGTACTGATGGGTTATCATTACTGGTACTGAGTACTGATGGGCTATCGTTACTGGTACTGAGTACTGATGGGCTATCGTTACTTCTACTGAGTACTGATGGGCTATCGTTACTGGTACTGAGTACTGATGGGCTATCGTTACTGCTACTGAGTACTGATGGGCTATCGTTACTGCTACTGAGTACTGATGGGCTATCGTTACTGGTACTGAGTACTGATGGGTTATCGTTACTGGTACTGAGTACTGATGGGCTATCGTTACTGGTACTGAGTACAGATGGGCTATCATTACTGGTACTGAGTACTGATGGGCTATCGTTACTAGTACTGAGTACTGATGAGCTATCATTACTGGTACTGAGTATTGATGGGCTATCATTACTGGTGCTGCGTACTGATGGGCTATCGTTACTGGTACTGAGTACTGATGGGCTATCGTTACTGGTACTGAGTATTGATGGGCTGTCGTTACTGGTACTGAGTACTGATGGGCTATCGTTGCTAGTACTGAGTACTGATGGGCTATCATTACTAGTACTGAGTACTGATGGGCTATCGTTACTGCTACTGAGTACTAATGGGCTATCGTTACTGCTACTGAGTACTGATGGGTTATCGTTACTGGTACTGAGTACTGATGGGCTATCGTTACTGGTACTGAGTACTGATGGGCTATCGTTACTGCTACTGAGTACTGATGGGCTATCGTTACTGGTACTGAGTACTGATGGGCTATCGTTACTGGTACTGAGTACTGATGGGCTATCGTTACTGCTACTGAGTACTGATGGGCTATCGTTACTGCTACTGAGTACTGATGGGCTATCGTTACTAGTACTGAGTACTGATGGGCTATCGTTACTGCTACTTAGTACTGATGGGCTATCGTTACTGCTACTTAGTACTGATGGGCTATCGTTACTGGTACTGAGTACTGATGGGCTATCGTTACTGGTACTGAGTACTGATGGGCTATCGTTACTGCTACTGAGTACTGATGGGCTATCGTTACTGCTACTGAGTACTGATGGGCTATCGTTACTAGTACTGAGTACTGATGGGCTATCGTTACTGCTACTTAGTACTGATGGGCTATCGTTACTGGTACTGAGTACTGATGGGCTATCGTTACTGGTACTGAGTACTGATGGGCTATCGTTACTGGTACTGAGTACTGATGGGCTATCGTTACTGCTAGCGCTGATGGTAAGTTAGATTGAGAAGTTGTGGTTGGTTGTTGACTGGATCTCAGGTTGGCCTCCAGAGGGGCTTATCGTTCTGACACACTGTGTACGGCGCTGTCAGGAGGAGATCAGGAAGAGCGTGCCGACTGGAGGATGTTTTGGAAAAGTAATGGAACGTGAGCCGCTCTGCTTCGTCTCAGACGCGCTTTCCCGTAACACTGATAGACGTTCTGGCTCACGCGCGTCTCCGAGGAGTCAAACATTTCCCTGAATCCAGCAGCTCCACACGGAACAGGAGTTATCTCTCCAGTAGAGCTGGTAATGAATATAGCATAGCTTCAATATGTCCGGCACATGGAAAACCTAATCCTAACATGAAAGTATATATATTTATATATATATAGAAATCATTTCCATGATGAATGGACCAATAGAAACGCTCCACGCTTGGAAAGACTTCTGGTTCCCTTGACTTCCATTCAAAGTTAAGACTGTTTTTGGCCTCTCCTTTAAAGTCGGCGATTTGGAGATACCTGTGAGATCTCTATGTGTGAGGCTGTAAACTGTGTGCAGCTCTTGCTGTTGGGCTCAAGGTCACCGCCGTCAGGTCGGTGAAGAGCCCAGAGCGTTAATCAGTGGAGCATGAGCACATGCAGGTTTCCAGACGGCGTTACAGTTCAGTTCAGCTCTGTAAACTCCAAACCCTCCCCACAGCTGACTGGTGTAATATTAATGTTCTGGAATGGTACACGCGTATTTACTCACACTGGGCCTGTTCGAGACCACCTTCGCGGAGCTCAGGCCAGTCTAAAGCCCTGTTGGAGCTGGATTAGTAATCTCTGGGGACGTGCTGTGGTTGCAGTGATTGAATCCAGTATGAATGTCTGTAGGTTTACCGTCTGCTCAGTAATGATTCTCAAGAGAATTATCTTCTGTAATAACTCGAACCCACATCCCAGTAACGTAACAACAAAACCAGGTAAACAGACGAGGCAGTTCAGCTCCCAACCAGCATCCTGTTCCACCTTAAAGGAACCCTGACTGGTAACACTTGTAAGCCTTAATATGGTGTAACGACTCTAAATTATTAAGACACATTATTTAAAATCACTAAAAGTATCTGATTTATTTATAAATTTACACTTTTATTCAAAATATTTAACATATGGATGCAGACATTGCTGGGTAGATGAGGTCAGATGGTTGCAGTGCTAAACTGGACTGTGGTTAATTAATCTGATACTTTTAGTGATTTTTAACAGAGAATCTAATAAATCTGATACTTTTAGTGATTTTTAGCAACCTGACCTAATAATTTAGAGTCTTTACACCATATTAGGACTTACAAGTGTTACCAGCCGGGGTTCCTTTAAATGGTGGTGTCTGTCTGTGTTAGAACGTCTGCTGCACTGTTTAAGGTGGAGCGTGAATCGACGCCTCCTGTCAGTTTCTGTTTGGGATCTGGAGACGAGTCTATCAGCTAAACGGAGGTCAGTCGATTCCTCAGGTTCGTGCTGGGTTGTTGTTGGGAGGTGCGGCTCAGGTTGTGTAATGGTGGTGTGAATGTCCACACGATAGTGTTTCGATTTGGGTGAGTTGGGGAAATTACAGAGATCCTTTATCTCATACACACCAACCAGTCAAATTACCCACCTGTTACATCAATGGACCCCGTCTTGCCAAACTATTACCACACCAACAATTTTTTCAGTATTAGGTCAGTGGACAGTGGTGGTGGTGGTGTTTACAGTGGTGGTGATGGTGTTTACAGTGGTGGTGATGGTGTTTACAGTGGTGGTGATGGTGTTTACAGTGGTGGTGGTGGTGTTTACAGTGGTGGTGATGGTGTTTACAGTGGTGGTGATGGTGTTTACAGTGGTGGTGTTGGTGTTTATATTGGTGGTGATGGTGTTTACAGTGGTGGTGGTGGTGTTTACAGTGGTGGTGATGGTGTTTACAGTGGTGGTGATGGTGTTTACAGTGGTGGTGATGGTGTTTATAGTGGTGGTGGTGTTTACAGTGGTGGTGATGGTGTTTACAGTGGTGGTGGTTGTGTTTACAGTGGTGGTGATGGTGTTTACAGTGGTGGTGGTGGTGTTTACAGTGGTGGTGATGGTGTTTACAGTGGTGGTGATGGTGTTTACAGTGGTGGTGATGTTTACAGTGGTGGTGATGGTGTTTATAGTGGTGGTGGTGTTTACAGTGGTGGTGATGGTGTTTACAGTGGTGGTGGTTGTGTTTACAGTGGTGGTGATGGTGTTTACAGTGGTGGTGATGGTGTTTACAGTGGTGATGGTGTTTACAGTGGTGGTGATGTTTACAGTGGTGGTGATAGTGCTTACAGTGGGGGTGGTGATGTTTACAGTGGTGCTGATGGTGTTTACAGTGGTGGTGATGGTGTTTACAGTGGTGGTGATGGTGTTTATAGTGGTGGTGGTGTTTACAGTGGTGGTGATGGTGTTTACAGTGGTGGTGGTTGTGTTTACAGTGGTGGTGATGGTGTTTACAGTGGTGGTGGTGGTGTTTACAGTGGTGGTGATGGTGTTTACAGTGGTGGTGATGGTGTTTACAGTGGTGGTGATGGTGTTTACAGTGGTGGTGATGGTGTTTACAGTGGTGGTGATGTTTACAGTGGTGGTGATGGTGTTTATAGTGGTGGTGGTGTTTACAGTGGTGGTGATGGTGTTTACAGTGGTGGTGGTTGTGTTTACAGTGGTGGTGATGGTGTTTACAGTGGTGGTGGTGGTGTTTACAGTGGTGGTGATGGTGTTTACAGTGGTGGTGATGGTGTTTACAGTGGTGGTGATGTTTACAGTGGTGGTGATGGTGTTTATAGTGGTGGTGGTGTTTACAGTGGTGGTGATGGTGTTTACAGTGGTGGTGGTTGTGTTTACAGTGGTGGTGATGGTGTTTACAGTGGTGGTGATGGTGTTTACAGTGGTGATGGTGTTTACAGTGGTGGTGATGTTTACAGTGGTGGTGATAGTGCTTACAGTGGGGGTGGTGATGTTTACAGTGGTGCTGATGGTGTTTACAGTGGTGGTGATGGTGTTTACAGTGGTGATGGTGTTTACAGTGGTGGTGATGTTTACAGTGGTGGTGATGATGTTTACAGTGGTGGTGATGGTGTTTACAGTGGTGGTGGTGATGTTTACAGTGGTGGTGATGATGTTTAAAGTAGTGGTGATGTTTACAGTGGTGTTTACAATGGTGGTGATGATGTTTACAGTGGTGGTGATGGTGTTTACAGTGGTGGTGGTGATATTTACAGTGGTGGTGATGGTGTTTACAGTAGTGGTGGTGATGTTTACAGTGGTGGTGATGGTGTTTACAGTGGTGGTGGTGATGTTTACAGTGTTGGTGATGATGTTTAAAGTAGTGGTGATGTTTACAGTGGTGGTGATGGTGTTTACAGTGGTGGTGGTTGTGTTTATAGTGGTGGTGATGGTGTTTACAGTGGTGGTGATGGTGTTTACAGTGGTGGTGATGGTGTTTACAGTGGTGGTGATGGTGTTTACAGTGGTGGTGGTGATGTTTACAGTGGTGGTGATGATGTTTAAAGTAGTGGTGATGTTTACAGCGGTGGTGATGGTGTTTACAATGGTGGTGATGATGTTTACAGTGGTGGTGATGGTGTTTACAGTGGTGGTGGTGATATTTACAGTGGTGGTGATGGTGTTTACAGTAGTGGTGGTGATGTTTACAGTGGTGGTGATGGTGTTTACAGTGGTGGTGGTGATGTTTACAGTGTTGGTGATGATGTTTAAAGTAGTGGTGATGTTTACAGTGGTGGTGATGGTGTTTACAGTGGTGGTGGTTGTGTTTACAGTGGTGGTGATGGTGTTTATAGTGGTGGTGATGTTTACAGTGGTGGTGATGATGTTTACAGTGGTGGTGGTTGTGTTTACAGTGGTGGTGATGTTTACAGTAGTGGTGATGGTGTTTACAGTGGTGATGATGTTTACAGTGGTGGTGATTGTGTTTACAATGGTGGTGATGATGTTTACAGTGGTGGTGATGATGTTTACAGTGGTGGTGATAGTGGTGTTTACAGTGGTGATGATGTTTACAGTAGTGGTGATGATGTTTACAGTGGTGGTGATGGTGTTTACAGTGGTAATGATGTTTACAGTGGTGGTGATAGTGGTGTTTACAGTGGTGATGATGTTTACAGTAGTGGTGATGATGTTTACAGTGGTGGTGATGGTGTTTACAGTGGTGATGATGTGTACAGTGGTGGTGATGGTGTTTACAATGGTGGTGATGATGTTTACAGTGGTGGTGATGATGTTTACAGTGGTGGTGTTAGTGGTGTTTACAGTGGTGCTGATGTTTACATTGGTGGTGATGATGTTTACAGAGGTGGTGATGGTGTTTACAGTGGTGGTGATGGTGTTTACAGTGGTGATGATGTTTACAGTGGTGGTGATGGTGTTTACAATGGTGGTGATGGTGTTTACAGTGGTGGTGATAGTGGTGTTTACAGTGGTGATGGTGTTTATAGTGGTGGTGATGATGTTTACAGTGGTGGTGATGGTGTTTACAGTGGTGATGATGGTAACCAGGGGTCTCCATGTCTACAACACTAACCTACACATTGTATTTACTATGAAACCCACCAGTGAAGCTACACGTGTCTTCTGAGTGTATCTGGATGTTGATGGTAAAATGTGGAAGATCTGAAAATACTAGGTTTTCTTTGGGGACTATTTGAACCTCACAGCGTCCTGCATGTATCCCTCCACCATGAATGGAGTTTAAGACTGAGATCTTCTCTAAACTATCATAAACAGCGTCTCAGAATCAGACAGTGTATTTATAACATCTACTGTAAGAACTTTCTGTGAGGAGCTTCTAGAGGAGGACGTCTGAACAATAAACAGTGTCAGTGTCTGTGTGCTCATTTGTAGAGAAAGAGGCACCGGTTAAGAGGGAGAGGTTAAAGGTTAAAGGTCAGAGTGCCCCAGATGTCCTGAGTTTTGGTTGTTAGCATTAGCGGAGGGTGTGGGGTTGTTGAAAGAGGCAGTAAAGCTCAGGCTCTGGAACAGTGCTGGGTTAATGGAGGAGCTACAATGAAGTGAAACGGGACCAAAATGTTCTCTATTAACGTGCAAACAGCCTGCAGCGCACACAGAAGCTCAAACAGTAACTCAGCAGGACAGTTACAAAACTGTCCTCCACTGTAGAGCCTTCCTGTTAGCATGCCATGCTCCTCATACGGAGCTCCATCACAAGCTCTCAAAATGCCTGTGGTTTATCTCTGCACAAATTGATCTAACTGAGAAACCACAAGAAGCTCTTATCCTGAATTGAAAGTTGCTGCAGCCAGTATGAGGATAAAGCCTCATACACCAGTTTTCCTGTAGTAGTTCTTGAGCAGTAGGATGTCTGGAGGAGAAGGTAATTCTTGAGCAGTAGGATGTCTGGAGGAGAAGGTAATTCTTGAGTAGAAGGACGTTTAGAAGAAAAGATAGTTCTTGAGCAGTAGGATGTCTGGAGGAGGAGAAGGTAATTCTTGAGTAGAAGGATGTTTAGAAGAAAAGGTAGTTCTTGAGTAGTAGGATGTCCGGAGGAGAAGGTAGTTCTTGAATGTAAGGGTGTCTGGAGGAGTAGGCAGTTCTTTAGTAGATGTACTTCTGGAGGAGAATATAGTTCTTGTGTAGAAGGACATCCAGAGGAGAAGGTAGTTCTTGAGTAGGAGGACGTGTGTGGAGGAAAAGGTGTTTCTGGAATAGAAGGACATTTGAAAGGAGAAGGTAGTTCATGAGTAGAAGAGCATCTGGAGGAGAAGGTAGTTCTTGGGTAGAAGGACATCTGGAGGAGAAGGTAGTTCTCGGGTAGAAGGACATCTGGAGGAAAAAGTAGTTCTTGAGTAGAAGGTTGTCTGGAGGAAAAAGTAGTTCTTGAGTAGAAGGCTGTCTGGAGGAGAAGGTAGTTCTTGAGTAGAAGGCTGTCTGGAGGAGAAGGTAGTTCTTGTGTAAAAGGACGTCTGGAGGAGAAGGTAGTTCTTGGGTAGAAGGACATCTGGAGGAAAAAGTAGTTCTTGAGCAGGAGGATGTCTGGAGGAGGAGAAGGTAATTCTTGAGTAGAAGGATGTTTAGAAGAAAAGGTAGTTCTTGAGTAGTAGGATGTCTGGAGGAGAAGGTAGTTCTTGAATGTAAGGGTGTCTGGAGGAGTAGGCAGTTCTTTAGTAGATGTACTTCTGGAGGAGAATATAGTTCTTGTGTAGAAGGACATCCAGAGGAGAAGGTAGTTCTTGAGTAGGAGGACGTGTGTGGAGGAAAAGGTGTTTCTGGAATAGAAGGACCTTTGAAAGGAGAAGGTAGTTCATGAGTAGAAGAGCATCTGGAGGAGAAGGTAGTTCTTGGGTAGAAGGACATCTGGAGGAGAAGGTAGTTCTCGGGTAGAAGGACATCTGGAGGAAAAAGTAGTTCTTGAGTAGAAGGCTGTCTGGAGGAAAAAGTAGTTCTTGAGTAGAAGGTTGTCTGGAGGAGAA
>CM038708.1:2471133-2503633 GCA_021613375.1 Megaleporinus macrocephalus | reverse complement strand
ACTAACACTACACATCTACAGCATTACTAACACTACACAAAGCATACTAACACTACACACAGCATTACTAACACTACACATTTACAGCATTGCTGACACTACACATATACAGCATTACTAACACTACACACAGCATTACTAACACTACACATTTACAGCATTACTAACACTACACATCTACAGCATTACTAACACTACACAAAGCATACTAACACTACACACAGCATTACTAACACTACACATTTACAGCATTGCTGACACTACACATTTGCAGCATTACTAACACTACACACAGCATTACTAACACTACACACAGCATTACTAACACTACACATCTACAGCATTACTAACACTACACAAAGCATACTAACACTACACACAGCATTACTAACACTACACATTTACAGCATTGCTGACACTACACATTTGCAGCATTACTAACACTACACATATACAGCATTGCTGACACTACACATTTGCAGCATTACTAACACTACACATTTACAGCATTGCTGACACTACACATTTGCAGCATTACTAACACTACACACAGCATTACTAAAACTACATACAGCATTACTAACACTACACATCTACAGCAATATTTACACTACACACAATATTACTAACACTACACACAGCATCACTAACACTACATACATTACTAACACTATACACAATATTACTTACACTACACATATACAGCGTTACTGACACTACACATTAACAGCATTACTAACACTACACATTAAGGGCATTACTAACACTACACACAATATTACTAACACTACACACAGCATCACTAACACTACACACATCACTAACACTACATACAATATTACTAACACTACTCATCTACAGCATTACTAACTCTACACACAATATTACTAACACTACACATCTAAAGCATTACTAACACTACACTCAGCATTACTAACACTACACTCAGCATTACTAACTACACATCTACAGCATTACTAACACTACACTTTTACAGCATTACTAACACTACAAATTTACAGCATTACTAAGACTACACATTTGCAGCATTACTAACACTACACTTTTACAGCATTACTAACACTACACACAATATTACTAACACTACACACAGCATTACTAACACTACACTTTTACAGCATTACTAACACTACACTTTTATAGCATTACTAACACCACACATTTGCAGCATTACTAACACTACACATATACAGCATTACTAACACTACACATATACAGCATTGCTAACACTACACACAATACTACTAACACTACACACAATACTACTAACACTACACACAGCATTACTAACACTACACACAGCATTACTAAAACTACTCTTTTACAGCATTACTAACACTACACATTTGCAGCATCACTAACACTACACACAGCATTACTAACACTACACACAGCATCACTAACACTACACAAAGCATCACTAACACTACACACAACATCACTAACACTACACACAGCATCACTAACACTACACACAGCATTACTAACACTACACACAGCATTACTAACACTACACACAGCATCATTAACACTACACAAAATATTACTAACACTACACTTAGCATTACTAACACTACACACATCACTAACACTACACACAGCATCACTAACAATACACACAACATCACTAACACTACACACAGCATTACTAACACTACACACAGCACCACTAACACTACACACAGCATCACTAACACTACACACATCACTAATACTACATATAGCATTAATAACACTACACACAGCATTACTAACACTACACACAGCATCATTAACACTACACAAAATATTACTAACACTACACTTAGCACTATTAACACTACACACATCACTAACACTACACACAGCATCACTAACACTACACACAACATCACTAACACTACACACAGCATTACTAACACTGCACACAGCACCACTAACACTAAACACAGCATCACTAACACTACACACATCACTAATACTACACATAGCATTACTAACACTACACACAGCATTACTAACACTACACACAGCATTACTAACACTACACACATCACTAATACTACATATAGCATTAATAACACTACACACAGCATTACTAACACTACACACAGCATCATTAACACTACACAAAATATTACTAACACTACACTTAGCACTATTAACACTACACACATCACTAACACTACACACAGCATCACTAACACTACACACAACATCACTAACACTACACACAGCATTACTAACACTACACACAGCACCACTAACACTAAACACAGCATCACTAACACTACACACATCACTAATACTACACATAGCATTACTAACACTACACACAGCATTACTAACACTACACACAGCATTACTAACACTACACACATCACTAACACTACACACAGCATCACTAATACTACACATAGCATTACTAACACTACACACAGCATCACTAACACTACACACAGCATTACTAACACTGGCTGTGGTTTAGGGTTAGGGTGCAGTGTGGGGGTCCGTGGTGTTGGGGCTGTAGGGGCTGTAGGGGCTGTCTGTGGTGGTGAACTGTGGAAAGTCAGTGTTGTGCTGAACTCTGTTTAGGACTGAAATACTGAGCAGTGATGGTGCAGCTTTTCCTGCACTTGTCTTTCAGAGAAGAAGCCTGCATGTCTCAACATGTTCCACACACACACACACACACACACTGGCACATTTAACCCCCCCCCAAACACACCCATAGACACACACACACACACACCAACACACCCACGGACACACACACACACACACACACACACACACACACACACACACACACACACCAACACACCCACGGACACACACACACACACACACACACACATACACACACACATGCACACCTACCAACACACCCACGGACACACACACACACACACACACACACTTATATACACACACACACACACACACACACACACACTGGTGCATTTAACCCCCCCAAACACACCCATAGACACACACACACACACCAACACATCCACGGACACACACACACACACCAACATACCCACGGACACACACACATACACACACACACACACACACACATACACACACACACACACACACACACACACACACACACACATATACACACTTGCACTCCTGCTGAAGGTTCAGTGAGGTCACTGTGACTGAGTGTAATCCGGGAAGTCCCTCTCCCGACTGGCCGGTTCTCCCGTCACTCCACCAGAGGAACGTTCTAGCAGGAGACTTTACATCACACCAGCTTATACCCTCAATAACACCTCCAATAAATAATATTACTCATTTATTACACCTCCAATAAATGATATTACTCATTTATTATACCTCCAATAAATGATATTACTCATTTATTACACGTCCTATAAATAATATTACTCATTTATTACACCTCCAATAAATAATATTACTCATTTATTACACCTCCAATAAATAACATTACCAAATTATTACACCTCCAATAAATAATATTACTTATTTATTACACCTCCAATAAATAATATTACTCATTTATTACACCTCCAATAAATAATATTACTCATTTATTACACCTCCAATAAATAATATTACTAAATTATTACACCTCCAATAAATAATATTACCAAATTATTACACCTCCAATAAATAATATTACTTATTTATTACACCTCCAATAAATAATATTACTCATTTATTACACCTCCAATAAATAATATTACTCATTTATTACACCTCCAATAAATAACATTACTAAATTATTACACCTCCAATAAATAATATTACTCATTTATTACACCTCCAATAAATAATATTACTCATTTATTACACGTCCTATAAATAATATTACCCATTTATTACACCTCCAATAAATAATATTACTCATTTATTACACCTCCAATAAATAACATTACTAAATTATTACACCTCCAATAAATAATATTACTCATTTATTACACGTCCTATAAATAATATTACTCATTTATTACACATCCATTAAATAATATTACTCATTTATTACACCTCCAATAAATAACATTACTAAATTATTACACCTCCAATAAATAATATTACTCATTTATTACACGTCCTATAAATAATATTACTCATTTATTACACATCCATTAAAAAATATTACTCATTTATTACACATCCAATAAATAATATTACTCATTTATTACACCTCTAATAAATAATATTACTCATTTATTACACCTCCAATAAATAATATTACTCATTTATTAAACCTCCAATAAATAATATTACTCATTTATTACATGTCCTATAAATAATATTACTCATTTATTACACCTCCAATAAATAATATTACTCATTTATTACACCTCCAATAAATAATATTACTCATTTATTACACCTCCAATAAATAATATTACTCATTTATTACATGTCCTATAAATAATATTACTCATTTATTACACCTCCAATAAATAATATTACTCATTTATTACACCTCCAATAAATAATATTACTCATTTATTACACCTCCAATAAATAATATTACTCATTTATTACACGTCCTATAAATAATATTACCCATTTATTACACCTCCAATAAATAATATTACTCATTTATTACACCTCCAATAAATAACATTACTAAATTATTACACCTCCAATAAATAATATTACTCATTTATTACACGTCCTATAAATAATATTACTTATTTATTACACATCCATTAAATAATATTACTCATTTATTACACCTCCAATAAATAACATTACTAAATTATTACACCTCCAATAAATAATATTACTCATTTATTACACGTCCTATAAATAATATTACTCATTTATTACACATCCATTAAATAATATTACTCATTTATTACACCTCCAATAAATAATATTACTCATTTATTACACCTCTAATAAATAATATTACTCATTTATTACACCTCCAATAAATAATATTACTCATTTATTAAACCTCCAATAAATAATATTACTCATTTATTACATGTCCTATAAATAATATTACTCATTTATTACACCTCCAATAAATAATATTACTCATTTATTACACCTCCAATAAATAATTTTACTCATTTATTACACATCCAATAAATAATATTACTCAGTTATTACACCTCCAATAAATAATATTACTTATTTATTACACGTCCTATAAATAATATTACTCATTTATTAAACCTCCAATAAATAATATTACTAATTTATTATACCTCCAATACATATTACTTAATTATTACACATCCAATAAATAATATTACTCATTTATAACAACTCCAATATATAATATTACTCATTTATTACACCTTAAATAAATAATATTACTAAATTATTACACCTCCAATAAATAATATTACTCATTTATTACACATCCAATAAATAATATTACTCATTTATTACACGTCCAATAAATAATATTACTCAGTTATTACACCTCCAATAAATAATATTACTTATTTATTACACGTCATATAAATAATATTACTCATTTATTAAACCTCCAATAAATAATATTACTCATTTATTATACCTCCAATACATATTACTTAATTATTACATATCCAATAAATAATATTACTCATTTATAACAACTCCAATAAATAATATTACTTATTTATTACACCTTAAATACATAATATTACTAAATTATTACACCTCCAATAAATAATATTACTCATTTATTACACATCCAATAAATAATATTACTCATTTATTACACTTCCAATAAATATTACTCATTTATTACACGTCCTATAAATAATATTACTCATTTATTAAACCTCCAATAAATAATATTACTAAATTATTACACCTCCATTAAATAATATTACTCATTTATTACACGTCCTATAAATAATATTACTCATTTATTACACCTCCATTAAATAATATTACTCATTTATTACACATCCTATAAATAATATTACTCATTTATTACACCTCCAATAAATATTACTTAATTATTACACCTCCAATAAATAATATTACTCATTTATAACAACTCCAATAAATAATATTACTCATTTATTACACCTCAAATAACTAATATTACTAAATTATTACACCTCCAATAAATAATATTACTCATTTATTACACCTCCAATAAATAATATTACTCATTTATTAGTGGTCAGTATGGTGGTGTAGTGGTTAGTATGGTGGTGTAATGGTTAGTACGGTGGTGTAGTGGTTAGTATGGTGGTGTAGTGGTTAGTACGGTGGTGTAGTGGTTAGTATGGTGGTGTAGTGGTTAGTACGGTGGTGTAGTAGTTAGTACGGTGGTGTAGTGGTTAGTACGGTGGTGTAGTGGTTAGTATGGTGGTGTAGTGGTTAGTATGGTGATGTGGAGGTTAGTACGGTGGTGTAGTGGTTAGTACGGTGGTGTAGTGGTTAGTACGGTGATGTAGAGGTTAGTACGGTGGTGTAGTGGTTAGTACGGTGGTGTAGTGGTTAGTACGGTGGTGTAGTGGTTAGTATGGTGGTGTAGTGGTTAGTATGGTGGTGTAGTGGTCAGTATGGTGGTGTAGTGGTTAGTATGGTGGTGTAGTTAGTTAGTACGGTGATGTAGAGGTTAGTACGGTGGTGTAGTGGTCAGTACGGTGGTGTAGTGGTTAGTACGGTGATGTAGAGGTTAGTACGGTGGTGTAGTGGTTAGTATGGTGGTGTAGTGGTCAGTACGGTGGTGTAGTGGTTAGTATGGTGGTGTAGTGGTTAGTACAGTGGTGTAGTGGTTAGTATGGTGGTGTAGTGGTTAGTACGGTGGTGTAGTGGTAGTATAATGGTGTAGTGGTTAGTATGGTGGTGTAGTGGTTAGTATGATGGTGTAGTGGTTAGTATGGTGGTGTAGTGGTTAGTACGGTGGTGTAGTGGTTAGTATGATGGTGTAGTGGTTAGTATGATGGTGTAGTGGTTAGTACGGTGGTGTAGTGGTTAGTATGGTGGTGTAGTGGTTAGTATGGTGGTGTAGTGGTCAGTACGGTGGTGTAGTGGTTAGTATGGTGGTGTAGTGGTTAGTACGGTGGTGTAGTGGTTAGTACGGTGGTGTAGTGGTCAGTATGGTGGTGTAGTGGTCAGTATGGTGGTGTAGTGGTTAGTAAGGTGGTGTAGTGGTCAGTATGGTGGTGTAGTGGTCAGTATGGTGGTGTAGTGGTTAGTACAGTGGTGTAGTGGTTAGTATGGTGGTGTAGTGGTCAGTATGGTGGTGTAGTGGTCAGCAGGTGGTGTAGTGGTCAGTACGGTGGTGTAGTGGTTAGTAAGGTGGTGTAGTGGTCAGTATGGTGGTGTAGTGGTTAGTATGGTGGTGTAGTGGTCAGTACGGTGGTGTAGTGGTTAGTACGGTGGTGTAGTGGTTAGTATGGTGGTGTAGTGGTCAGTATGGTGGTGTAGTGGTTAGTATGGTGGTGTAGTGGTCAGTACGGTGGTGTAGTGGTTAGTACGGTGGTGTGGTGGTTAGTACGGTGGTGTGGTGGTTAGTACGGTGGTGTAGTGGTTAGTACGGTGGTGTAGTGGTTAGTATGGTGGTGTAGTGGTTAGTATAGTGGTGTAGTGGTTAGTATGGTGGTGTAGTGGTTAGTATGGTGGTGTAGTGGTCAGTACGGTGGTGTGGTGGTTAGTACGGTGGTGTGGTGGTTAGTACGGTGGTGTAGTGGTTAGTACGGTGGTGTAGTAGTTAGTACGGTGGTGTAGTGGTTAGTATGGTGGTGTAGTGGTTAGTATGGTGGTGTAGTGGTTAGTATGGTGGTGTAGTGGTCAGTATGGTGGTGTAGTGGTCAGTATGGTGGTGTAGTGGTAAGCAAAGTAAACGCTTCAGACTCTTTTCTGATGAACACCCTTTACACTGGGGCTGCATCCCAAACCCCTCCCTGCTCCCTACATAGTGCATATTTTTATTATATTATATTATATTATATTATATTATTTTTTTATTATATTATATTATATTATATTATATTATATTATATTATATTATATTATATTATATTATATTATTATTTACCCTATACTAAGATATTAGTGTCTATTGGGACATATGTACAGTCAGGATATTAAAATATTATAGCAGTAAAATGGTCTTTGATTAAGTAGGTGTTAGTTGGTCAGCTGTTGTTTTCAGTAATAACAGTCCAGCTGTTGACCGGTGGTTTGTTTTATGTGAGGAGTCTACGGTACCGGCTGTGTAAACACTGACCATCATGAACGCCACATTCCAGTTCTGGGACAGTAAACCGTTTCTGTTTTGGTTTATTTTCTAACATCCTGTTCTATTTTTGGGCAGAAAACACAGTCGCCGACCAGCCGCCAGCCACGGAAGCCCCGCCCACCCCCACCCTGCAGGACGCTGAGTGGTACTGGGGCGACATATCCAGGTAAGAACTCCGCAGAAGAACCTCTGGAGTTTAAACTCCACCAGTCAGCTCCAGGTTCCTCTCCACTGGCAGCCGCTATTCCTGCTCTGTTTTCCGAGGCAGTGTTTTCCTCCAGAAACCCTACAGCAGTTCAGCTCCACCCAATCAGTCTACAGCAGTTCAGCTACAGCCCTTCAGACTACAGCAGTTCAGCTCCACCCATTCAGCCTACAGCAGTTTAGCTCCACCCACTTAGCCTACAGCAGTTCAGCTCCACCCATTCAGAGTACAGCAGTTTAGCTCCACCCATTCAGTCTACAGCAGTTTAGCTCCACCCATTCAGTCTACAGCAGTTTAGCTCCACCCACTTAGCCTACAGCAGTTCAGCTCCACCCAATCAGTCTACAGCAGTTCAGCTCCACCCAATCAGTCTACAGCAGTTCAGCTCCAGACCTTCAGACTACAGCAGTTTAGCTCCACCCATTCAGCCTACAGAAGTTCAGCTCCACCCAATCAGTCTACAGCAGTTCAGCTCCACCCAATCAGTCTACAGCAGTTCAGCTCCACCCAATCAGTCTACAGCAGTTCAGCTCCAGCCCTTCAGACTACAGCAGTTTAGCTCCACCCATTCAGCCTACAGCAGTTCAGCTCCACCCAATCAGTCTACAGCAGTTCAGCTCCACCCAATCAGTCTACAGCAGTTCAGCTCCAGCCCTTCAGACTACAGCAGTTAGGCTCCACCCATTCAGCCTACAGCAGTTTAGCTCCACCCATTAGGCCTACAGAAGTTTAGCTCCACCCATTCAGACTACAGTAGTTCAGCTCCACCCATTCAGCCTACAGCAGTTTAGCTCCACCCATTAGGCCTACAGCAGTTTAACTCCACCCACTTAGCCTACAGCAGTTCAGCTCCACCCAATCAGTCTACAGCAGTTCAGCTCCACCCAATCAGTCTACAGCAGTTCAGCTCCAGACCTTCAGACTACAGCAGTTTAGCTCCACCCATTCAGCCTACAGAAGTTCAGCTCCACCCAATCAGTCTACAGCAGTTCAGCTCCACCCAATCTGTCTTCAGCAGTTTAGCTCCACCCAATCAGTCTACAGCAGTTCAGCTCCACCCAATCAGTCTACAGCAGTTCAGCTCCAGCCCTTCAGACTACAGCAGTTTAGCTCCACCCATTCAGCCTACAGCAGTTCAGCTCCACCCAATCAGTCTACAGCAGTTCAGCTCCACCCAATCAGTCTACAGCAGTTCAGCTCCAGCCCTTCAGACTACAGCAGTTAGGCTCCACCCATTCAGCCTACAGCAGTTTAGCTCCACCCATTAGGCCTACAGAAGTTTAGCTCCACCCATTCAGACTACAGTAGTTCAGCTCCACCCATTCAGCCTACAGCAGTTTAGCTCCACCCATTAGGCCTACAGCAGTTTAACTCCACCCACTTAGCCTACAGCAGTTTAGCTCCACCCATTCAGCCTACAGCAGTTTAGCTCCACCTATTCAGTCTACAGCAGTTTAGCTCCACCCATTCAGTCTACAGGAGAGTTTCTGATACTCCTGATCAGTAAATTGGTGGTCTGACTGTCCGGTGTCTGTCCGTTAGGGAGGAGGTCAGTGAGAAGCTGAGCGGTTTGCCTGATGGAGCATTTCTGGTGCGGGACGCCTCCAACAGAGTTCCAGGACAATATACACTCACTCTCAGGTACCCACAATGCACTTCTGTACCTGTAAACTCATTTTCCTTTAAATGAGTGACAGTAACCCGAGTAACAGACTGTAATCAGAACCGCACAGATTAGCAGACAGTCAGTGACCATAGAATACTGATAGAAGTTAGAGGTAGAGGCAATCACGCCCACACTGAGCTGACCTGGGGTCTGTCTGATAACCTAGTGAGTGTCTAAGTATCAGTGACTCTGTATCAGCTGTGTAAGTAGGTACTGATTCTGTATCAGCTGTGTAAGTAGGTACTGATTCTGTATCAGCTGTGTAAGTAGGTACTGATTCTGTATCAGCTGTGTAAGTAGGTACTGACTCTGTATCAGCTGTGTAAGTAGGTACTGACTCTGTATCAGCTGTGTAAGTAGGTACTGATTCTGTATCAGCTGTGTAAGTAGGTACTGACTCTGTATCAGCTGTGTAAGTAGGTACTGATTCTGTATCAGCTGTGTAAGTAGGTACTGACTCTGTATCAGCTGTGTAAGTAGGTACTGACTCTGTATCAGCTGTGTAAGTAGGTACTGATTCTGTATCAGCTGTGTAAGTAGGTACTGACTCTGTATCAGCTGTGTAAGTAGGTACTGATTCTGTATCAGCTGTGTAAGTAGGTACTGATTCTGTATCAGCTGTGTAAGTAGGTACTGACTCTGTATCAGCTGTGTAAGTAGGTACTGACTCTGTATCAGCTGTGTGAGTAGGTACTGATTCTGTATCAGCTGCGTAAGTCGGTACTGATTCTGTATCAGCTGTGTAGGTAGGTACTGATTCTGTATTAGCTGTGTAAGTAGGTACTGATTCTGTATCAGCTGTGTGAGTAGGTACTGACTCTGTATCAGCTGTGTAAGTAGGTACTGACTCTGTATCAGCTGTGTGAGTAGGTACTGATTCTGTATCAGCTGCGTAAGTCGGTACTGATTCTGTATCAGCTGTGTAGGTAGGTACTGATTCTGTATTAGCTGTGTAAGTAGGTACTGACTCTGTATCAGCTGTATAAGTAGGTACTGATTCTGTATCAGCTGTGTAAGTAGGTACTGATTCTGTATCAGTTGTGTAAGTAGGTACTGACTCTGTATTAGCTGTGTAAGTAGGTACTGATTCTGTATCAGCTGTGTAAGTAGGTACTGACTCTGTATTAGCTGTGTAAGTAGGTACTGATTCTGTATCAGCTGTGTAAGTAGGTACTGACTCTGTATCAGCTGTGTAAGTAGGTACTGATTCTGTATCAGCTGCGTAAGTAGGTACTGACTCTGTATCAGCTGTGTAAGTAGGTACTGACTCTGTATCAGCTGCGTGAGTAGGTACTGACTCTGTATCAGCTGTGTAAGTAGGTACTGACTCTGTATCAGTTGTGTAAGTAGGTACTGACTCTGTATCAGCTGTGTAAGTAGGTACTGACTCTGTATCAGCTGTGTGAGTAGGTACTGACTCTGTATCAGCTGTGTAAGTAGGTACTGACTCTGTATCAGTTGTGTAAGTAGGTACTGACTCTGTATTAGCTGTGTAAGTAGGTACTGACTCTGTATCAGCCGTGTAAGTAGGTACTGACTCTGTATCAGCTGTGTGAGTAGGTACTGACTCTGTATCAGCTGTGTAAGTAGGTACTGACTCTGTATCAGTTGTGTAAGTAGGTACTGACTCTGTATCAGCCGTGTAAGTAGGTACTGACTCTGTATTAGTTGTGTAAGTAGGTACTGACTCTGTATCAGCTGTGTAAGTAGGTACTGACTCTGTATCAGTTGTGTAAGTAGGTACTGATTCTGAATCAGCTGTGTAAGTAGGTACTGACTCTGTATTAGCTGTGTAAGTAGGTACTGATTCTGTATCAGCTGTGTAAGTAGGTACTGACTCTGTATCAGCTGTGTAAGTAGGTACTGATTCTATATCAGCTGTGTAAGTAGGTACTGATTCTGTATCAGTTGTGTAAGTAGGTATTGACTCTGTATTAGCTGTGTAAGTAGGTACTGATTCTGTATCAGCTGTGTAAGTAGGTACTGATTCTGTATCAGCTGTGTAAGTAGGTACTGACTCTGTATCAGCTGTGTAAGTAGGTACTGACTCTGTATCAGCTGTGTGAGTAGGTACTGATTCTGTATCAGCTGCGTAAGTCGGTACTGATTCTGTATCAGCTGTGTAGGTAGGTACTGATTCTGTATTAGCTGTGTAAGTAGGTACTGATTCTGTATCAGCTGTGTGAGTAGGTACTGACTCTGTATCAGCTGTGTAAGTAGGTACTGACTCTGTATCAGCTGTGTGAGTAGGTACTGATTCTGTATCAGCTGCGTAAGTCGGTACTGATTCTGTATCAGCTGTGTGAGTAGGTACTGACTCTGTATCAGCTGTGTAAGTAGGTACTGACTCTGTATCAGCTGTGTGAGTAGGTACTGATTCTGTATCAGCTGCGTAAGTCGGTACTGATTCTGTATCAGCTGTGTAGGTAGGTACTGATTCTGTATTAGCTGTGTAAGTAGGTACTGACTCTGTATCAGCTGTATAAGTAGGTACTGATTCTGTATCAGCTGTTTAAGTAGGTACTGATTCTGTATCAGTTGTGTAAGTAGGTACTGACTCTGTATTAGCTGTGTAAGTAGGTACTGATTCTGTATCAGCTGTGTAAGTAGGTACTGACTCTGTATTAGCTGTGTAAGTAGGTACTGATTCTGTATCAGCTGTGTAAGTAGGTACTGACTCTGTATCAGCTGTGTAAGTAGGTACTGATTCTGTATTAGTTGTGTAAGTAGGTACTGACTCTGTATCAGCTGTGTAAGTAGGTACTGACTCTGTATCAGCTGTGTAAGTAGGTGCTGATTCTGTATCAGCTGTGTAAGTAGGTACTGACTCTGTATCAGCTGTGTAAGTAGGTACTGACTTGTATCAGCTGTGTAAGTAGGTACTGATTCTGTATCAGCTGTGTAAGTAGGTACTGACTCTGTATCAGCTGTGTAAGTAGGTACTGATTCCGTATCAGTTGTGTAAAATAATAATTGCTCTGGAGAAGTGAATAGATGTGAGTTTTAACACTTAACTATCTATAACTACCACTCATATTCTGTTATCTAGAACATGAATACACTACAATACACTATATTCACAATGGGTTATCTAGAACTAGATAACTCTACCACTCAAATTCACAGTCTGTTATCTAGAACCTGCTTACACTACCACTCATATTCACACTCAGTTATCTAGAACCTTATTACACTACCACTCATATTCGGTTATCTAGAACCTGCTTACGCTGCCAATCAGATTCACAGTCAGTTATCTAAAACCTGATTACACTACCACTCATATTCAGTTATCTAGAACCTGCTTACACTACCACTCATATTCAGTTATCTAGAACCAGCTTACCCTACCTATCAGATTCAGTCAGTTATCTAAAACCTGATTACAATACCATTCATATTCAGTTATCTAGAACCTGCTTACACTACCATTCATATTTACAGTCTGCTGCACTTGTGTCCAACATGTATGACAAAGTGCATCATGGGATTGTCTTAGTGGCTGAGAAACCGTTTAATGGTTCCGTATAATTCCGCCAGAGGGAGGAACCTCAGTAGTCAGTATATTTAAGGTATATAAGAATAGGGACAGTCTACGCATCGGGAGCCACACAGTGTGTTCTGAAGCAGTGTTTACGTAGACACTCAGTAGGTTTTCAGACTGACCCCTCGGACTCCTGCTTACGGATGGCTGTGGCAGCACTGAGAACTGGTAGCACCAGTGCTGCCCCACTCGGCGCTCTTCATTCAAGGTCTTTGTGTTCCTCTCAGGAAGGACAACTCCACCCGCCTTGTTCGGATCCTCCAGCGCGACGGACTGTTCGGCTTCTGTGAGCCGTTCATCTTCAGCTCCGTTCCCGACCTCATCGCCCATCACCAGCAGCACACGCTGGCCCACTACAACCCCACGCTGGACGTTACCCTGACCCTCCCCGTCTCACACCGGACACAGGTACGCCAGCATGCTACGTATCATTACTGTCCAAAGACACACAGGTATCTTCAAAATAGTAACTCATTACTTTCAATGTAAGTCAATGGAACCAGAATTCTGTCCAAGCTATTTTGGAGTATTTCTATTGGTCCATTCATCATGAAACTCTGACACAATGTAAAATACAACTATAGAGTTCAAATCATGGAGAAAACTGAAAAAAATTGGACATACTTGGTCTTCCTTGCACAGCAACGGTATAAGACCCCTCAACTTGTACAGAGCAGCGACCCACCGTCTCCCCACCTGCTGAGCTGAACACTCTAATGCATTTAATTCAACTCCTTGGTCCCCACAGGACCACCTTGGACACTGTGTCCACTCACTGTCCACTCTATTAGACACTCCTACTACTTGCTGGTCCACCTTGTAGATGTAAAGTCAGAGACAGTAGCTCATCTGCTGCTGCACAGTTTGTGTTCCTCTAGTTCTTCATCAGTGGACACAGGACGCCGCCCACAGGACACTGCTGTCTAGATAGTTTTGGTTGGTGGACGATTCTCAGTCCAGCAGTGACACTGAGGTGTTTAAACACTCCAGCAGCAGCACTGCTGTGTCTGATCTACTCACACCAGCACAACACACACTAACACATCGCCACCATGTCAGTGTTACTGCAGTGCTGAGTAGACAGTGAGTGTAGGTCCTGTATGGTCAGTGGAGCTGATACAGTGGACAGTGAGTGGAGGTCCTGTATGGTCAGTGGAGCTGATACAGTGGACAGTGAGTGTAGGTCCTGTATGGTCAGTGGAGCTGATACAGTGGACAGTGAGTGGAGGTCCTGTATGGTCAGTGGAGCTGATACAGTGGACAGTGAGTGGAGGTCCTGTACGGTCAGTGGAGCTGATACAGTGGACAGTGAGTGGAGGTCCTGTATGGTCAGTGGAGCTGATACAGTGGACAGTGAGGGGAGGTCCTGTATGGTCAGTGGAGCTGATACAGTGGACAGTGAGTGTAGGTCCTGTATGGTCAGTGGAGCTGATACAGTGGACAGTGAGTGGAGGTCCTGTATGGTCAGTGGAGCTGATACAGTGGACAGTGAGTGGAGCTCCTGTATGGTCAGTGGAGCTGATACAGTGGACAGTGAGTGGAGGTCCTGTATGGTCAGTGGAGCTGATAAAGTGGACAGTATATAATGTGTTGAGAGGGAAACTGATTGGCTGAGATGTTGGTTTCAGTCACAGGAGACGTCAGAACAGTGTGACGGTGATGATGATGATGATGATGGGGACGTGTACGACAGCTGTGCAAAGATCCGGCAGGTAAGACACGCGTCCAGACCATGAAGAGTCCAGGGGTCTCATAGATCCCATAGATATCAGTTCCCTCTTAAACACGCATCACCTGGCCTTGATGTACAGATACTTCATTAGTGCTTGTCGTGCAGGACATGCTGCAGGAGAA
This sequence comes from Megaleporinus macrocephalus, assembly GCA_021613375.1. Classification (NCBI taxonomy): domain Eukaryota; kingdom Metazoa; phylum Chordata; class Actinopteri; order Characiformes; family Anostomidae; genus Megaleporinus; species Megaleporinus macrocephalus. Next base: position 2,488,173 of record CM038708.1, on the reverse strand, counting down.
GAAGATGATTCTGAAGAACTTCAGAGAAGATCAGTGTGACCTGCAGGACTCAGCAGAGGAGAAAACACAGAAGGAGCTCAAAGAGTACGTCTAATACATCAGTACACATCACAGAGCTCTGAGCTCCATCAGTTTAAATACAATACCTACATTTAGAGTTATACACTCAACCTAACGAGAAACTGTAACTCAGTTTATATACAATACCTACATTTAGAGTTATACATTCAACCTAATGAGAAACCGTAACTCAGTTTATATACAATACCTACATTTAGAGTTATACACTCAACCTAACGAGAAACTGTAACTCAGTTTATATACAATACCTACATTTAGAGTTATACATTCAACCTAATGAGAAACCGTAACTCAGTTTATATACAATACCTACATTTAGAGTTATACACTCAACCTAATGAGAAACTGGAACTCAGTTTATATACAATACCTACATTTAGAGTTATACACTCAACCTAATGAGAAACCGTAACTCGGTTTATATACAGTACCTACATTTAGAGTTATACATTCAACCTAACGAGAAACTGTAACTCGGTTTATATACAGTACCTACATTTAGAGTTATACACTCAACCTAACGAGAAACTGTAACTCGGTTTATATACAATACCTACATTTAGAGTTATACACTCAACCTAATGAGAAACTGTAACTCGGTTTATATACAATACCTACATTTAGAGTTATACATTCAACCTAATGAGAAACTGGAACTCAGTTTATATACAATACCTACATTTAGAGTTATACACTCAACCTAATGAGAAACCGTAACTCGGTTTATATACAGTACCTACATTTAGAGTTATACACTCAACCTAATGAGAAACTGTAACTCGGTTTATATACAATACCTACATTTAGAGTTATACATTCAACCTAATGAGAAACTGTAACTCGGTTTATATACAATACCTACATTTAGAGTTATACATTCAACCTAACGAGAAACTGTAACTCGGTTTATATACAGTACCTACATTTAGAGTTATACACTCAACCTAACGAGAAACTGTAACTCGGTTTATATACAATACCTACATTCAGAGTTATACAGTCAACCTAATGAGAAACCGTAACTCGGTTTATATACAGTACCTACATTTAGAGTTATACATTCAACCTAATGAGAAACCTTAACTCAGTTTATATACAATACCTACATTTAGAGTTATACATTCAACCTAACAAGAAACTGTAACTCGGTTTATATACAATACCTACATTCAGAGTTATACAGTCAACCTAATGAGAAACTGTACTCAGTTTATATACAATACCTACATTTAGAGTTATACATTCAACCTAATGAGAAACTGTAACTCGGTTTATATACAATACCTACATTTAGAGTTATACATTCAACCTAATGAGAAACTGTAACTCAGTTTATATACAATATCTACATTTAGAGTTATACATTCAACCTAATGAGAAACTGTAACTCAATTTATATACAATACCTACATTTAGAGTTATACATTCAACCTAATGAGAAACTGTAACTCAGTTTATATACAATACCTACATTTAGAGTTATACATTCAACCTAATGAGAAACCGTAACTCAGTTTATATACAATACCTACATTTAGAGTTATACACTCAACCTAACGAGAAACTGTAACTCAGTTTATATACAATACCTACATTTAGAGTTATACATTCAACCTAATGAGAAACCGTAACTCAGTTTATATACAATACCTACATTTAGAGTTATACATTCAACCTAATGAGAAACTGGAACTCAGTTTATATACAATACCTACATTTAGAGTTATACACTCAACCTAATGAGAAACCGTAACTCGGTTTATATACAGTACCTACATTTAGAGTTATACATTCAACCTAATGAGAAACTGTAACTCAGTTTATATACAATACCTACATTTAGAGTTATACATTCAACCTAATGAGAAACCGTAACTCAGTTTATATACAATACCTACATTTAGAGTTATACACTCAACCTAACGAGAAACTGTAACTCAGTTTATATACAATACCTACATTTAGAGTTATACATTCAACCTAATGAGAAACCGTAACTCAGTTTATATACAATACCTACATTTAGAGTTATACATTCAACCTAATGAGAAACTGTAACTCAGTTTATATACAATACCTACATTTAGAGTTATACATTCAACCTAACGAGAAACCTTAACTCGGTTTATATACAATACCTACATTTAGAGTTATACATTCAACCTAATGAGAAACTGTAACTCAGTTTATATACAATACCTACATTTAGAGTTATAGATTCAAATGTAAACTTTCAGTAGTATTAATGTGAGCAGCTGAGCTGAATTGTGGGTCACTGATCCAAACCGAGGTTATCATAGGGTCAGCTGAGTCCACCTGGTGGGATGGATTAGTGGTTATGTAACTCTGGACATGGATAAGACTCTGCACGAGGAAGAACAGGACATCCTTTCATCGCAGCACGAGGGAGAGAGTTTGAATGAATGAACAGATCGTCAGTAGGTGATTATTTAATTAGGAAACTCTAATCGCTGCTGTTCCTCTGATTAAAATAGCAGTTAAATAGTTACACATGTGCAATTATATAACACAACACAATTTCTACAGAGGTTCAGTCACACGACGCTGCTGCTGCTGGAGTGAACGTTTGTATCTCCAACATGAAGAACTTGTACTTGACTTTTACTTGAAGTTTCCGCAGCGCTGTAAATAAAGTGCACTGAGCTGTTTATGTAAATTATATGTAAATATTATGTAAATGAAGTGAAGCAGGTCCTTTATTGTGGGAAGAGCAGGTGTTCAGGTCTTTATGAAAACTGACATCCACCAATATAAACTTAACGAAGGTTAATAACGGACTATTCCCTTCAGTGTAGCCGGGACTCTTATTGGTATAGTGTAGGGGGGCTACCCAGGTGGGGAATCAAACCCCAGGACTCTTATTGGTATAGTGTAGGGGGGTTACCCAGGTGGAGAATCAGACCCCAGGACTCTTATTGGTATAGTGTAGGGGGGCTACCCAGGTGGGGAATCAAACCCCAGGACTCTTATTGGTATAGTGTAGGGGGGTTACCCAGGTGGAGAATCAAACCCCAGGACTCTTATTGGTATAGTGTAGGGGGGCTACCCAGGTGGGGAATCAAACCCCAGGACTCTTATTGGTATAGTGTAGGGGGGGCTACCCAGGTGAGGAATCAAACCCCAGGACTCTTATTGGTATAGTGTAGGGGGGTTACCCAGGGGGAAATTGAACCCCAGGAATCTTATTGGTATTGATTTCAAGATGATAACGATGATATGAAGTGTTTGTGTTGTTGACTTTTATGTTGAATACCACCCAGGTTACCCAGGTGGGGAATCGAATGCCAGTCTACAGAATGGAGGGCAGTAGTATTACCTACTACACTAGACTATCTCTTTATTGTAGAGAAGTGAAAAAATAAACGGTGGTGACTTTTCAGCACATTATTGATTAATTTGATTGAAAAAATAATACTTGTAGATCAACTTCTGTTACTTGTAAACCTTAAAAACATCCATCAGTATTCTAAAAATTGGGTTACTATTAATAACACAAACTGTTATCAATAAAAACAGCCCTTATTTCTCAGAGTTCTATATTTAGAACCTAAATAACTTCCTCTAACTGAAGAAGCTGTATACCGCATGTTGACCCATCACAGGACCAAGTTTACAAAATAAAAGTCTCTGTGTTCACAATCTTTGAGCTGGCGGGTGTTCGTGTGTTCTCAGACGGTTGTGTGCGGAGGAGGAGCAGCGCTGCGAGGATGACGACGATGATGGTGATGAAGGTGTGCGGTGTTTGGAGGAGGCCAGCTGGTTCGTGGGTAATCTGTCACGAGCCGAAGCCGAGGAGCTGCTGGAAGGCAAACCTTCTGGAGCGTTCCTCATCCGAAGCAGTGGCAGCAGGAAGGACAGCTACGCCTGCTCCGTAGTGTAAGTGAGCGAGATGTTTGATTGAGAAGGTTCCAGATGGACGTTTTAGGACTCCTGGGTTCCCGGGTCGGTTCACTGTGGGAACGTGCCGGTAGTTGTTCAGGTCTTGTGTGAAGGTTTCTACACCCTTACTCAGATTCCATGTATTTGAGTTTGAGAAGTTGTGACGCTGTGCATGTCGTGTTGTCTGCAGGGTGAACGATGAGGTCAGACACTGCATGATCCTCCACACTCCTCGCGGTTTCGGCTTCGCTGAGCCGTACGACCTGCACGGATCTCTGAAGGCTTTGGTGAAGCACTACCACCGAACGTCGCTCGCACAACACAACCGCGCTCTGGACGTACGGCTCGCCTTCCCCGTATACACTCCACCCGCCACACACCCGCCATCTGTGCTCAGCTAACCCCCCCCCATCCCAGCCCACCTACAGACCTTCATCACCACCATCAAAGGCTCCACATGCTGAAGGATAGTCTGAGGATGGTGTTCAGGGACATCATTCCATATATCACCAAACATACACCACACAGATCCACAGACCACCACACCGTTCTACAGACCACCATGTCATTCCACAGACCACCACACTGTTCAACAGACCACCATGTCATTCCACAGACCACCACAACGTTTTACAGACCACCATGTCATTCCACAGACCACCACAACGTTTTACAGACCACCATGTCATTCCACAGACCACCACACCGTTCTACAGACACCACAACCATCCACAGACCACCACACCGCTCTACAGACATCCATGTCGTTCCACAGACCACCACACCGTTCTGCAGACACCACACCGATCCACAGACCACCACACTGTTGTACAGACCACCATGTCGTTCCACAGATGACCACACCGTTCTGCACACACCACACGATCCACGGACCACCACACCGCTCTACAGACAACCATGTCATTTCACAGAAGACCAGACCGTTCCGCAGACACCACACCAATCCACAGACCACCACACCTTTCTATAGACCACCATGTCATTCCACAGACCACCACACCGTTCTACAGACACCACAACCATCCACAGACCACCACACCACTCTACAGACATCCATGTCGTTCCACAGACCACCACACCGTTCTGCAGACACCACACCGATCCACAGACCACCACACTGTTCTACAGACCACCATGTCGTTCCACAGATGACCACACCGTTCTACAGACACCACACGACCCACAGACCACCACACCGTTCTACAGACCACTACACTGTCTCCCAGACTACCACACTGTTCCACAGACAACCATGCTATTCCATAGACCACCATGCTACAGTCTACCTGCCATTAAAAAAACACCACACTGTTCCAGAGACCACAATGCTGTTCTGCAGACCACCTCCACATCGTTCCATAGAACACCACACTGTTGTACAGACCACCATGTCGTTCCACAGATGACCACACCGTTCTGCACACACCACACGATCCACGGACCACCACACCGCTCTACAGACAACCATGTCATTTCACAGAAGACCAGACCGTTCCGCAGACACCACACCAATCCACAGACCACCACACCGTTCTATAGACCACCATGTCATTCCACAGACCACCACACCGTTCTACAGACACCACAACCATCCACAGACCACCACACCACTCTACAGACATCCATGTCGTTCCACAGACCACCACACCGTTCTGCAGACACCACACCGATCCACAGACCACCACACTGTTCTACAGACCACCATGTCGTTCCACAGATGACCACACCGTTCTACAGACACCACACGACCCACAGACCACCACACCGTTCTACAGACCACTACACTGTCTCCCAGACTACCACACTGTTCCACAGACAACCATGCTATTCCATAGACCACCATGCTACAGTCTACCTGCCATTAAAAAAACACCACACTGTTCCAGAGACCACAATGCTGTTCTGCAGACCACCTCCACATCGTTCCATAGAACACCACGCTGTTGTGCAGACCACCCTGCTGTTGTCTACAGACCACCACACTCTTCTGCAGACCACCCTGCTGTTCCACAGACATCCCTGCAGATTCACAGACCAACATGGCATTCTGCAGACCACCCTGCTGTTCCACAGACCACCACACCCTTCTGCAGACCACCCTGCTGTTCCACAGACCGCCCTGCTGTGCTATCTGAGCTTCGAGAGATCCGAGTGTGAGGTGTTTACAGGCGTTCCTGTATTATTGCGCCCTTTTTACTAAAAGAGAATCTATATTTTCTACACTTTCACTCAAACGTGTCTTCATTTCATTTCCTTCAGCAAAATTTCAGATTTGAAATTAAACCAAAACATGAAGACGTACAGGTGTGATACGGAACGTGTGATGACAGTCAGGTTCTGATGGTTTATAAAACATCAGATCTAGATCTTCCTGCACTTCATAAAAACAGAAACTTTTACTTCTGCACTCAGTAATAGACCGCAGGGGCGGAGAGACTACAGGTCTAGAGAACCTGAGATGACACGTCATCTCAAGTTCGGTTTTTAATTTTATGATTTTAAGAACGAAGTAAATCAGTTCCAGTTATGGGTTCATATTAATACTCATTTTACTGACAGAACTGATATTAATCTACAGCACGAGTCAAAAGTCTCAGGACACCCTCTGATTTCAGAAAGAAAGGGAGAATGACGGATCTGAATACCCCAGCAGGTAACGGGCGAGGGGGCCTGTACTGGCAGCTCCTTCTTGCTTGTATGCTTGTATCTATAGCTCAAGTACACCCCCCCCCTAGTGGTTAAACCCATGAACTTCACGATGATGAACTAACACTTCTTACATGAATTTACATCAGTCATTTAAATTAAATAAATTTCTTACAGGGCCTAGCTTTTAGGCTACGTCCCAAACATGGCCGCCATGTTGAAAGCCGCCATATTGGATCAAGGGCAAGTTTTTCCATTGGGAAGATATTAGTGTAGCAGATCAGAGAAGACCAGAACTGTCTCAGATTTGTAATTCCTCTGGTGGTTCAAACGTTATCAACACAGAAAGTTGTTGGTCTGTAAGCTCTGTAAGTTGTTGGTGCAACTTACAGAGATATTACAAATCTGATTCCATCAATCGATTTCTGATCAGTTCTGATCTTCTCTGATCTGCTACACCACCACCTTCCCATTGGAGAAACTTGCCCTTGATCCAATATGGCGGCTTTCAACATGGTGACCATGTTCAAGACATAGCCTAAAAGATAGGCCCCCTCACCCATTACTTGCTGGGGGGGTTCTGATACGTCCTTTTCCCTTTTCTCTCTGAAATAAGAGAGTGTCCTAAGACTTTTGACATACGCTGCACATTGAAATTATGATTTCTAACTTAGGTTCAAAGTCTGACTCGCTGAAACGAATTCTATGTTGGCAGAATGTAAAATACAAACTGTTCTCCTGTCCAAATAAATTCTGTTAAAATCTGGCGATCAGAACATTTCTGTTGACCGATCGTTTGATGCTTTCACAGCGTTTTATTATTTTTTCTTATCATAAAAAAAATTATAAATTGGAGATTTCTGGGAGATTTCGCAGGTGTAATATATGAAAAGCCAGTTTTTTGTTTATGTTTGTCTTAAAAACAGATTTAAAGCATTTTGTTGATTATTTTAGGGGTTGAATTCTGGGATGGTTGACCTTCAGCTTCACCTTCAGCCCATTTACACCCCTGAACTAAATTACAGTCATTTAGAAAACAACAACAACAACAACAACAACAACAACAACAATAATAATAATAATAATAATAATAATAATAATAATAACACAGTTTTTCACTATTACAACTCTAATAATTATATGTATCTAACAATCATAACTTGGTATCCCATATTTACACCTTATTTTTTTTTTATATATCTCAAAATTACAACTTAGTTTCTCATTATTGCAACTTAATATCTCAAAATCATAATTTAGTAAGTCAAAAAATCTCACTAAGTCATAATTATGAGATTTTTAGAAATAAAATTTCAGACATTACTCTGGGATTCTGAGATACTATGTTGTAGTATGTTGTGAGATCTTAAGTCGTAATTATGAGATACTAAGTCAGAACTCTGAGATACTACATGACCTGAAGTTCAAGTGGTGGAAATGGGCTTCCAGTTGATTTGCTGTTTTGCTTTATTGTCCACATGTTTTTATAAACGATCACCACTGTTTTATCTTTGTTTGGCTCCTGTTTCCATGGTAACAGTGGAACTATGTAAGCCATGTGTTGCTGTAACTATGTAAACGAGTCAGGCAGCGAGTTTAAATGTGAAAGTTTTAAACTGGACTCTGACTCGTCTGGTCTCTCTGACGGTGACAGTGGTCACTCCAGACGTCGGCCCTACTAACTCCACATCACTCAATCCAGAACTGACTGTCTAGTCTTCAAGGGTCTACTTCTCAGGACCTCCACAGCACTCAATCCAGAACTGACTGTCTAGTCTTCAAGGGTCTACTTCTCAGGACCTCCACAGCACTCAATCCAGAACTGACTGTCTAGTCTTCAAGGGTCTACTTCTCAGGACTTCCACAGCACTCAATCCAGAACTGACTGTCTAGTCTTCAAGGGTCTACTTCTCAGGACCTCCACATCACTCAATCCAGAACTGACTGTCTAGTCTTCAAGGGTCTACTTCTCAGGACCTCCACATCACTCAATCCAGAACTGACTGTCTAGTCTTCAAGGGTCTACTTCTCAGGACCTCCACAGCACTCAATCCAGAACTGACTGTCTAGTCTTCAAGGGTCTACTTCTCAGGACTTCCACAGCACTCAATCCAGAACTGACTGTCTAGTCTTCAAGGGTCTACTTCTCAGGACCTCCACAGCACTCAATCCAGAACTGACTGTCTAGTCTTCAAGGGTCTACTTCTCAGGACCTCCACAGCACTCAATCCAGAACTGACTGTCTAGTCTTCAAGGGTCTACTTCTCAGGACCTCCACAGCACTCAATCCAGAACTGACTGTCTAGTCTTCAAGGGTCTACTTCTCAGGACTTCCACAGCACTCAATCCAGAACTGACTGTCTAGTCTTCAAGGGTCTACTTCTCAGGACCTCCACATCACTCAATCCAGAACTGACTGTCTAGTCTTCAAGGGTCTACTTCTCAGGACCTCCACATCACTCAATCCAAAACTGACTGTCTAGTCTTGAGGAGAGTCCTACATATGGGGACCTCTACAGCAGACAATCCAGAACTGACTGTCTAGTCTTCAAGGGTCTACTTCTCAGGACTTCCATAGCACTCAATCCAGAACTGACTGTCTAGTCTTCAAGGGTCTACTTCTCAGGACTTCCACAGCACTTAATCCAAAACTGACTGTCTAGTCTTCAAGGGTCTACTTCTCAGGACTTCCATAGCACTCAATCCAAAACTGACTGTCTAGTCTTGAGGAGAGTCCTACATATGGGGACCTCTACAGCAGACAATCCAGAACTGTCTAGTCCTCAAGGGTCTACTTCTCAGGACCTCCACATCACTCAATCCAAAACTGACTGTCTAGTCTTCAAGGGTCTACTTCTCAGGACTTCCACAGCACTTAATCCAGAACTGACTGTCTAGTCTTCAAGGGTCTACTTCTCACGACTTCCACAGCACTCAATCCAAAACTGACTGTCTAGTCTTGAGGAGAGTCCTACATATGGGGACCTCTAAAGTAGACAATCCAGAACTGACTGTCTAGTCTTCAAGGGACTACTTCTCAGGACCTCCACATCACTCAATCCAAAACTGACTGTCTAGTCTTGAGGGGAGTCCTATACATGGGGACCTCTAAAGTAGACAATCCAGAGACTGGTGACTGGGACTGGACACATAGACCAGGTTTCAGATTAGCCTTCTCTAGGGGGGGTCAGCAGTAATCTGTGCACTGCCTGTTTGTTGCATATCAGGGGGTCTTTTTTATTTCTCTGTGATCTTTTGATGAGAATAAAATCTGAGAGGATCTTCAGACCACCAGTGTTTCACTGATCTGTTCACTGAGTTCTAATAAACATGGATTACACCAGTTCTGTGTTCGGCTGCTCCTCCAGCTGTTCTTCTGACTCTAACAGAAGGGGGGGGGGGGGGCATATATTCTGTTTGCCGAATGGCCAATGAAACCCCCCCCCCCCTGTATTTACACTCACCTCCTGCGTCTGAGCGTCACACTGCTGACCAGCAGATTAGCCGTGTGTGTCGAAGCAGGCCAGATCCAGGTGACCTCATATGACATCACCTGCTGAGTCACACTGGCCTTAACTCACCTCCGTAACTCTGCTCAGGAGCCTCATCACCTCATCACCTCATCACCAGCCACAGCTGTACACGACTGATACAGTATTTCAGCCATGGCTGTTTCTAGTAAAGTGGCCAGCTAGTGGAAACACAAGGTGGGTGTTTCTAATAAAGTGGCCAGTTAGTGGAAACACAAGGTGGGTGTTTCTAATAAAGTGGCCAGTTAGTGGAAACACAAGGTGGTTGTTTCTAATAAAGTGGCCAGTTAGTGGAAACACAAGGTGGTTGTTTCTAATAAAGTGGCCAGTTAGTGGAAACACAAGGTGGTTGTTTCTAACAAAGTGGCCAATTAGTGAAAGTACAAGGTGGGTGTTTCTAATAAAGTGGCCAGCTAGTGGAAACACAAGGTGGCTGTTTCTAGTAAAGTGGCCAGCTAGTGAAAGCACAAGGTTGGTGTTTCTAATAAAGTGGCCAGTTAGTGGAAGCACAAGGTGGCTGTTTCTAATAAAGTGGCCAGTTAGTGGAAGCACAAGGTGGCTGTTTCTAATAAAGTGGCCAGTTAGTGAAAGTACAAGGTGGGTGTTTCTAATAAAGTGGCCAATTAGTGAAAGTACAAGGTGGGTGTTTCTAATAAAGTGGCCAGTTAGTGAAAGTACAAGGTGGCTGTTTCTAATAAAGTGGCCAGTTAGTGAAAGTACAAGGTGGCTGTTTCTAATAAAGTGGCCATTTAGTGAAAATACAAGGTAGGTGTTTCTAATAAAGTGGCCAGTTAGTAAAAGTACAAGGTGGCTGTTTCTAATAAAGTGGCCAGTTAGTGAAAGTACACGGTGACTGTTTCTAATAAAGTGGCCAGTTAGTGGAAACACAAGGTGGGTGTTTCTAATAAAGTGTCCAGGTAGTGGAAACACAAAGTAGGTGTTTCTAATACAGCAGCAGCTTTTAAGGTAGAGCTCTATATGGATTATTAATATTGATTATATTGATTATTGTTTCATTCACTCTGTTTGGGGTTAGTATTTATTGTAGTTAATTGTTTATTATTTATTATTTATTGGATATTGATTATTATTTATTGGTTATTGATTATTGTTTATTGGTTATTGTTTATTGTTTGATGACATTAGTTTTATTACTGTACTGTTTTAGCTGTTCAGGAAACGGTCGTACAGCGCCACCCAGCGGTAGCAACAGAAACAAAGAGCAACAATAAAGTCAGAAACGGTGTGTTTTACTGTTTAACTCGTGTTTATTAATAATTGTGTGGTTTTCGTGGCTCTAATTTTTATGCGGTTTAAAATATTTTATTTACTTCAGACCGAGAGCGCTCGGGGTTCTACTCATGTGGTCTGCTGCAGGGCTTTGAGCGGATAAGAGAGAAATCGATTGAGATGCGGAAAACCGAGCTACTCCGCGCAGCAGCTTCAAAACAGCATCAAAGAGATAAACAGAGAAAACAAACAAACAAACAAACAAACAGAGAAACAAACAAACAGACAGAGAAACGAACAGAGCGGTAAGTGATTACAGGGCAGCAGGAAGCCGTTGACAGGCCGCTGCGGCCGGCTGGTGCGGTGAGAGTGTATAATGAGTGAGAGAGTGAGAGAGTGAGAGAGTGACCTCGTGACCTCCTGTCTGTGATGTGTTCTCACTATTTATTCACTAATATCACTCCGAGTGTTTATACTGAATGTTTATGATGGTGAAAAAGAGATACAGCTTATAATAACACGTTTTCTTTGGGGACTATTTGAACCTCACAGCGTCCTGCATGTATCCCTCCACCATGAATGGAGTTTAAGACTGAGATCTTCTCTAAACTATCATAAACAGCGTCTCAGAATCAGACAGTGTATTTATAACATCTACTGTAAGAACTTTCTGTGAGGAGCTTCTAGAGGTGGAGCTAAACTGCTGTAGGCTGAATGGGTGGAGCTAAACTGCTGTAGACTGAATGGGTGGAGCTAAACTGCTGTAGACTGAATGGGTGGAGCTAAACTACTGTAGACTGAGTGGGTGGAGCTACACTGCTGTAGGCTGAATGGTTGGAGCTAAACTGCTGTAGGCTGAATGGTTGGAGCTAAACTGCTGTAGACTGAATGGGTGGAGCTAAACTGCTGTAGACTGAATGGGTGGAGCTACACTGCTGTAGACTGAAAGGTTGGAGCTAAACCGATGTAGGCTGAATGGGTGGAGCTAAACCGCTGTAGGCTGAATGGTTGGAGCTAAACTGCTGTAGACTGAATGGTGTGGAGCTACACTGCTGTAGACTGAATGGGTGGAGCTAAACTGCTGTAGACTGAATGGGTGGAGCTAAACTGCTGTAGACTGAATGGGTGGAGCTAAACTATTGTAGACTGAGTGGGTGGAGCTACACTGCTGTAGGCTGAATGGTTGGAGCTAAACTGCTGTAAGCTGAATGGGTGGTGCTAAACTGCTGTAGGCTGAATGGGTGGAGCTAAACTGCTGTAGGCTGAATGGGTGGAGCTAAACTGCTGTAAGCTGAATGGGTGGTGCTAAACTGCTGTAGGCTGAATGGGTGGAGCTACACTGCTGTAGACTAAATGGGTGGGGCTAAACTGCTGTAGGCTGAATGGTTGGAGCTAAACTGCTGTAGGCTGAATGGTTGGAGCTAAACTGCTGTAGACTGAATGGGTGTAGCTAACCTGCTGTAGACTGATTGGGTGGAGCTAAACTGCTGTAGGCTGAATGGGTGGTGCTAAACTGCTGTAGGCTGAATGGGTGGAGCTACACTGCTGTAGACTAAATGGGTGGGGCTAAACTGCTGTAGGCTGAATGGTTGGAGCTAAACTGCTGTAGGCTGAATGGTTGGAGCTAAACTGCTGTAGACTGAATGGGTGTAGCTAACCTGCTGTAGACTGATTGGGTGGAGCTAAACTGCTGTAGGCTGAATGGGTGGAGCTACACTGCTGTAGACTGAATGGGTGGGGCTAAACTGCTGTAGGCTGAATGGGTGGAGCTACACTGCTGTAAGCTGAATGGGCGGTGCTAAACTGCTGTAGGCTGAATGGGTGGAGCTAAACTGCTGTTGGCTGAATGGGCGGAGCTAAACTGCTGTAGGCTGATTGGGTGGAGCTAAACTGCTGTAAGCTGAATGGGGAGTGCTAAACTGCTGTAGACTGAGTGGGTGGAGCTAAACTGCTGTAGGCTGAATGGGCGGAGCTAAACTGCTGTAGGCTGAATGGGTGGAGCTAAACTGCTGTAGACTGAATGGGTGGAGCTAAACTGCTGTAGACTGAATGGGTGGAGCTAAACTGCTGTAGACTGAGTGGGTGGAGCTACACTGCTGTAGGCTGAATGGTTGGAGCTAAACTGCTGTAGGCTGAATGGTTGGAGCTAAACTGCTGTAGACTGAATGGGTGGAGCTAAACTGCTGTAGACTGAATGGGTGGAGCTACACTGCTGTAGACTGAAAGGTTGGAGCTAAACTGATGTAGGCTGAATGGGTGGAGCTAAACCGCTGTAGGCTGAATGGTTGGAGCTAAACTGCTGTAGACTGAATGGTGTGGAGCTACACTGCTGTAGACTGAATGGGTGGAGCTAAACTGCTGTAGACTGAATGGGTGGAGCTAAACTGCTGTAGACTGAATGGGTGGAGCTAAACTACTGTAGACTGAGTGGGTGGAGCTACACTGCTGTAGGCTGAATGGTTGGAGCTAAACTGCTGTAGACTGAATGGTGTGGAGCTACACTGCTGTAGACTGAATGGGTGGGGCTAAACTGCTGTAGACTGAATGGGTGGAGCTAAACTGCTGTAGACTGAATGGGTGGAGCTAAACTACTGTAGACTGAGTGGGTGGAGCTACACTGCTGTAGGCTGAATGGTTGGAGCTAAACTGCTGTAAGCTGAATGGGTGGTGCTAAACTGCTGTAGGCTGAATGGGTGGAGCTAAACTGCTGTAGGCTGAATGGGTGGAGCTAAACTGCTGTAAGCTGAATGGGTGGTGCTAAACTGCTGTAGGCTGAATGGGTGGAGCTACACTGCTGTAGACTAAATGGGTGGGGCTACACTGCTGTAGACTGAATGGGTGGAGCTACACTGCTGTAGACTAAATGGGTGGGGCTAAACTGCTGTAGGCTGAATGGTTGGAGCTAAACTGCTGTAGGCTGAATGGTTGGAGCTAAACTGCTGTAGACTGAATGGGTGTAGCTAACCTGCTGTAGACTGATTGGGTGGAGCTAAACTGCTGTAGGCTGAATGGGTGGTGCTAAACTGCTGTAGGCTGAATGGGTGGAGCTACACTGCTGTAGACTGAATGGGTGGGGCTAAACTGCTGTAGGCTGAATGGTTGGAGCTAAACTGCTGTAGGCTGAATGGTTGGAGCTAAACTGCTGTAGACTGAATGGGTGTAGCTAACCTGCTGTAGACTGATTGGGTGGAGCTAAACTGCTGTAGGCTGAATGGGTGGAGCTACACTGCTGTAGACTGAATGGGTGGGGCTAAACTGCTGTAGGCTGAATGGGTGGAGCTACACTGCTGTAAGCTGAATGGGTGGTGCTAAACTGCTGTAGGCTGAATGGGTGGAGCTAAACTGCTGTAGGCTGAATGGGCGGAGCTAAACTGCTGTAGGCTGATTGGGTGGAGCTAAACTGCTGTAAGCTGAATGGGGAGTGCTAAACTGCTGTAGACTGAGTGGGTGGAGCTAAACTGCTGTAGGCTGAATGGGCGGAGCTAAACTGCTGTAGGCTGAATGGTTGGAGCTAAACTGCTGTAGGCTGAATGGGTGGAGCTACACTGCTGTAGGCTGAATGGGTGGAGCTACACTGCTGTAGGCTGAATGGTTGGAGCTACACTGCTGTAGACTGAATGGGCGGAGCTAAACTGCTGTAGACTGAATGGGCGGAGCTAAACTGCTGTAGGCTGATTGGGTGGAGCTAAACTGCTGTAGGCTGAATGGGTGGAGCTACACTGCTGTAAGCTTAATGGGTGGTGCTAAACTGCTGTAGGCTGAATGGGTGGAGCTAAACTGCTGTAGGCTGAATGGGTGGAGCTACACTGCTGTAGGCTGAATGGTTGGAGCTACACTGCTGTAGACTGAATGGGCGGAGCTAAACTGCTGTAGACTGAATGGGCGGAGCTGAACTGCTGTAGGCTGATTGGGTGGAGCTAAACTGCTGTAAGCTGAATGGGCGGAGCTAAACTGCTGTAGGCTGAATGGGTGGAGCTAAACTGCTGTAAGCTGAATGGGTGGTGCTAAACTGCTGTAGGCTGAATGGGTGGAGCTAAACTGCTGTAGACTAAATGGGTGGGGCTAAACTGCTGTAGGCTGAATGGTTGGAGCTAAACTGCTGTAGGCTGAATGGGTGTAGCTAACCTGCTGTAGACTGATTGGGTGGAGCTAAACTGCTGTAGGCTGAATGGGTGGAGCTACACTGCTGTAAGCTGAATGGGTGGTGCTAAACTGCTGTAGGCTGAATGGGTGGAGCTAAACTGCTGTAGGCTGAATGGGTGGAGCTAAACTGCTGTAAGCTGAATGGGTGGTGCTAAACTGCTGTAGGCTGAATGGGTGGAGCTACACTGCTGTAGACTAAATGGGTGGGGCTAAACTGCTGTAGGCTGAATGGTTGGAGCTAAACTGCTGTAGGCTGAATGGTTGGAGCTAAACTGCTGTAGACTGAATGGGTGTAGCTAACCTGCTGTAGACTGATTGGGTGGAGCTAAACTGCTGTAGGCTGAATGGGTGGAGCTACACTGCTGTAGACGGAATGGGTGGGGCTAAACTGCTGTAGGCTGAATGGGTGGAGCTACACTGCTGTAAGCTGAATGGGTGGTGCTAAACTGCTGTAGGCTGAATGGGTGGAGCTAAACTGCTGTAGGCTGAATGGGTGGAGCTAAACTGCTGTAGGCTGAATGGGTGGAGCTAAACTGCTGTAAGCTGAGTGGGCAGAGCTAAACTGCTGTATTATATTTTTCCTCTGTTTTTCAGGAACATGCTGCCCAGCAGGAGGTGGTGAAGGGTCAGGAGGTGGTGAAGGGTCAGGAGGTGAGGAGGTGAGGAGGTCAGGTCGTGGGTGGAGCTGAGTGATGGTTGGTGGACGGACCGTGGTGGCGCTATAGAGCGATAAGAGTCTCCAGAATGTCGTCCGCCTGCACGTCCGCCTTCACCGCGCTGCCTGGAGGGAGTGACGCCGCTGTCACGGTAACGAGCCACACGGCGGAGCGGAGCGCGTACTCCTCGGAGCGCCACGCCCGCCTGCTGCTCACGCACATCAACCGGCTGCGCCTGCGCTCGGACTTCTGCGACGTGCGGCTGCGGGTGGGCGGCCGGGCGTTCTGGGTCCACCGGCTGGTTCTGGCGGCCAGCGGGCCGTACTTCAGCGCGCTGTTCTCCGGGGGGATGAGCGAAGCCCACGAGGAGGAGGTGCACATAGCTGGAGTGGAGGCGGAGGTGTTTGAGCTGCTGCTGGAGTTTATTTACACAGGTACCTAATCAGTCTAGCTCCACCCACTCAGCCTATAGCAGTTTAGCTCCACCCACTCAGCCTACAGCAGTTCAGCTCCACCCACTCAGCCTACAGCAGTTTAGCTCCACCCATTTAGTCTACCGCAGTTTAGCTCCACCCATTCAGTCTACAACAGTGTAGCTCCACCCCTCAGCCCACAGCAGTTTAGCTCCACCCACTCAGTCTACAGCAGTATAGCTCCACCCACTCAGCCTACAGCAGTTCAGCTCCACCCACTCAGCCTACAGCTGTTTAGCTCCCCCCATTTAGTCTACCGCAGTTTAGCTCCACCCATTCAGTCTACAACAGTTTAGCTCCAGCCCTCAGCCTACAGCAGTATAGCTCCACCCACTCAGCCTACAGCAGTTCAGCTCCACC
>CM038708.1:2436133-2466133 GCA_021613375.1 Megaleporinus macrocephalus | reverse complement strand
ATCTATCTCTCTCTCTCACTCTCCCTCTCTCTCTCTCTGTCTCTGTCTCTCTCCCTCTCTCTCTCTCTCTCACTCTCCCTCTCTCTCTCTCTGTCTCTCTCTCTCTCTCCCTCTCTCTCTCTCTCTCTCTCTCTCTCTCTCTGTCTCTGTCTCTCTCTCTCTCTCTCTCTCTCTCTCTCTATCTATCTCTCTCCCTCTCTCTGTCTCTCTCTCTCTCTCTGTCTCTCTCTCTGTCTCTCTCTCTGTCTCTCTCTCTCTATCTATCTCTCTCCCTCTCTCTCTCTCTCTGTCTCTCTCTCTGTCTCTCTCTCTCTCTGTCTCTCTCTCTGTCTCTCTCTCTCTCTGTCTCTCTCTCTGTCTCTCTCTCTCTCTCTCTCTCTCTCTCTCTCTCTCTCTGTCTCTCTCTCTCTCTCTCTGTCTCTCTATCTATCTCTCTCCCTCTCTCTGTCTCTCTCTCTCTGTCTCTCTGTCTCTCTCTCTCTCTGTCTCTCTCTCTGTCTCTCTCTCTCTCTATCTATCTCTCTCCCTCTCTCTGTCTCTCTGTCTCTCTCTCTGTCTCTCTCTCTCTCTGTCTCTCTCTCTGTCTCTCTCTCTCTCTCTCTCTCTGTCTCTCTGTCTCTCTCTCTCTCTCTCTGTCTCTCTCTCTCTCTGTCTCTCTGTCTCTCTCTCTCTCTGTAGGAGGGTATACTCGTCTGCAGGGTGGTCGGTGGAGTGATAGTCGGGCTCTGAGCTGTGTAGAGCGCTTTGATTCGTTCAGTCAGTTCTGGACCACCGTATCCTCCCTGCACCAGGCACGCAGCGGACTGGGAGTCACCACACTGGAGGGCATGATATACGTGGTGGGAGGTGTGACTTTATTTATACACTCTAAATGTAGGTATTGTATATAAACTGAGTTACAGTTTCTCGTTAGGTTGAGTGTATAACTCTAAATGTAGGTATTGTATATAAACTGAGTTACAGTTTCTCATTAGGTTGAATGTATAACTCTAAATGTAGGTATTGTATATAAACTGAGTTACAGTTTATCATTAGGTTGAATGTATAACTCTAAATGTAGGTATTGTATATAAACCGAGTTACAGTTTCTCGTTAGGTTGAATGTATAACTCTAAATGTAGGTATTGTATATAAACCGTGTTACAGTTTCTCGTTAGGTTGAATGTATAACTCTAAATGTAGGTATTGTATATAAACCGAGTTACAGTTTCTCGTTAGGTTGAGTGTATAACTCTAAATGTAGGTATTGTATATAAACCGAGTTACAGTTTCTCGTTAGGTTGAATGTATAACTCTAAATGTAGGTATTGTATATAAACCGAGTTACAGTTTCTCGTTAGGTTGAGTGTATAACTCTAAATGTAGGTATTGTATATAAACTGAGTTACAGTTTCTCATTAGGTTGAGTGTATAACTCTAAATGTAGGTATTGTATATAAACTGAGTTACAGTTTCTCATTAGGTTGAATGTATAACTCTAAATGTAGGTATTGTATATAAACTGAGTTACAGTTTCTCATTAGGTTGAGTGTATAACTCTAAATGTAGGTATTGTATATAAACTGAGTTACAGTTTCTCGTTAGGTCGAATGTATATCTCTAAATGTAGGTATTGTATATAAACTGAGTTACAGTTTCTCATTAGGTTGAATGTATATCTCTAAATGTAGGTATTGTATATAAACTGAGTTACAGTTTCTCATTAGGTTGAATGTATAACTCTAAATGTAGGTATTGTATATAAACTGAGTTACAGTTTCTCATTAGGTTGAATGTATATCTCTAAATGTAGGTATTGTATATAAACTGAGTTGTGTTTTGGTGTGTTTGGTTTTGTGCAGGTGAGAAGGACTCTATGATTTTCGACTGTGCTGAGCGTTACGACCCGGTTACTAAGCAGTGGGCGGCGGTGGCTTCGCTGAATTACCCGCGTTGTGGGGTCGGAGTTTGTCCGTGTCACGGAGCGCTTTACGCTCTCGGTATGTATATATACACACACAGCTCTAACACTTACAGAGATGTTTACAGTGGTGGTGATGGTATTTACAGTGGTAGTGATGATGTTTACAGTGGTGGTGATGTTTACAGTGGTGGTGATGATGTTTACAGTGGTGGTGATGATGTGTACAGTGGTGGTGATGATTATGTTTATAGTGGTGATGATGATGTTTACAGTGGTGGTGATGATGTTTACAGTGGTGGTGATGGTGTGTACCGTGGTGATGATGATGTTTACAGTGGTGGTGATGGTATTTACAGTGGTGGTGATGATGTTTACAGTGGTGGTGATGGTATTTACAGTGGTAGTGATGATGTTTACAGTGGTGGTGATGATGTTTACAGTGGTGGTGATGGTGTTTACAGTGGTGGTGATGGTGTGTACCGTGGTGGTGATGATGTTTACAGAGGTGGTGGTGATGATGTTTACAGTGGTGGTGATGATGTTTACAGTGGTGGTGATGGTATTTACAGTGGTGGTGATGGTGTTTACAGTGGTGGTGATGGTGGTGTTTACAGTGGTGGTGATGGTGGTGTTTACAGTGGTGGTGATGATGTTTACAGTGGTGGTGATGGTGTTTACAGTGGTGGTGATGTTTACAGTGGTGGTGATGATGTATACAGTGGTGGTGATGGTGGTGTTTACAGTGGTGGTGATGATGTTTACAGTGGTGGTGATGGTGTTTTCAGTGGTGGTGATGGTGTTTACAGTGGTGGTGATGGTGTTTTCAGTGGTGGTGATGGTGTTTACAGTGGTGGTGATGATGTTTACAGTGGTGATGATGATGTTTACAGTGGTGGTGATGGTGTTTACAGTGGTGGTGATGATGTTTACAGTGGTGGTGATGGTATTTACAGTGGTGGTGATGATGTTTACAGTGGTGGTGATGATGTTTACAGTGATGGTGATGGTATTTACAGTGGTAGTGATGATGTTTACAGTGGTGGTGATGATGTTTACAGTGGTGGTGATGGTATTTACAGTGGTGGTGATGATGTTTACAGTGGTGGTGATGATGTTTACAGTGGTGGTGATGGTGGTGTTTACAGTGGTGGTGATGGTGTTTACAGTGGTGGTGATGATGTTTACAGTGGTGGTGATGGCGGTGTTTACAGTGGTGGTGATGGTGTTTACAGTGGTGGTGATGGTGTTTACAGTGGTGGTGATGATGTTTACAGAGGTGGTGGTGATGATGTTTACAGTGGTCGTAAGGATGTTTACAGTGGTGGTGATGGCGTTTACAGTGGTGGTGATGGTGTGTACCGTGGTGGTGATGACGTTTACAGAGGTGGTGGTGATGATGTTTACAGTGGTGGTGATGATGTTTACAGTGGTGGTGATGGTATTTACAGTGGTGGTGATGGTGTTTACAGTGGTGGTGATGATGTATACAGTGGTGGTGATGGTGGTGTTTACAGTGGTGGTGATGATGTTTACAGTGGTGGTGATGGTGTTTTCAGTGGTGGTGATGGTGTTTACAGTGGTGGTGATGATGTTTACAGTGGTGATGATGATGTTTACAGTGGTGGTGATGGTGTTTACAGTGGTGGTGATGATGTTTACAGTGGTGATGATGATGTTTACAGTGGTGGTGATGGTGTGTACAGTGGTGATGATGTTTACAGTGGTGGTGATGATGTTTACAGTGGTGATGGTGGTGTTTTCAGTGGTGGTGATGGTGTTTACAGTGGTGGTGATGATGTTTACAGTGGTGATGATGATGTTTACAGTGGTGGTGATGGTGTTCACAGTGGTGGTGATGATGTTTACAGTGGTGGTGATGATGTTTACAGAGGTGGTGGTGATGATGTTTACAGAGGTGGTGGTGATGATGTTTACAGTGGTGGTGATGGTGGTGTTTACAGTGGTGGTGATGGCGTTTACAGTGGTGGTGATGGTGTGTACCGTGGTGGTGATGACGTTTACAGAGGTGGTGGTGATGATGTTTACAGTGGTGGTGATGATGTTTACAGTGGTGGTGATGGTATTTACAGTGGTGGTGATGGTGTTTACAGTGGTGGTGATGATGTATACAGTGGTGGTGATGGTGGTGTTTACAGTGGTGGTGATGATGTTTACAGTGGTGGTGATGGTGTTTTCAGTGGTGGTGATGGTGTTTACAGTGGTGGTGATGATGTTTACAGTGGTGATGATGATGTTTACAGTGGTGGTGATGGTGTTTACAGTGGTGGTGATGATGTTTACAGTGGTGGTGATGATGTTTACAGTGGTGATGATGATGTTTACAGTGGTGGTGATGGTGTTTACAGTGGTGGTGATGATGTTTACAGTGGTGATGATGATGTTTACAGTGGTGGTGATGGTGTGTACAGTGGTGACGATGTTTACAGTGGTGGTGATGATGTTTACAGTGGTGATGGTGGTGTTTTCAGTGGTGGTGATGGTGTTTACAGTGGTGGTGATGATGTTTACAGTGGTGATGATGATGTTTACAGTGGTGGTGATGGTGTTTACAGTGGTGGTGATGATGTTTACAGTGGTGATGATGATGTTTACAGTGGTGGTGATGGTGTGTACAGTGGTGATGATGTTTACAGTGGTGGTGATGATGTTTACAGTGGTGGTGATGGTGTTTACAGTGGTGGTGATGGTGTTTACAGTGGTGGTGATGATGTTTACAGTGGTGCTGATGGTGTTGACAGTGGTGGTGATGGTGTTTACAGTGGTGGTGATGGTAACCAGGGGTCTCCATGTCTACAACACTAATCTACACATTGTATTTACTATGAAACCCACCAGTGAAGCTACATGTGTCTTCTGAGTTTATCTGGATGTTGATGGTAAAATGTGGAAGATCTGAAAATACTAGGTTTTCTTTGGGGACTATTTGAACCTCACAGCGTCCTGCATGTATCCCTCCACCATGAATGGAGTTTAAGACTGAGATCTTCTCTAAACTATCATAAACAGCGTCTCAGAATCAGACAGTGTATTTATAACATCTACTATAAGAACTTTCTGTGAGGAGCTTCTAGAGGTGGACGTCTGGTTCCATTCACCACCATCGTTTCTCCAGTGTGGGGCAGTATGGTAGAGTCTTTTACTGGGTGATTTTGGGATGTGGGTTGGTTCAGTTTAATTTGATGGTGACAGCAGTTTAAATGTTAACTAGGAGGAACAGTAAGCCTGAGAGTCTCCATGAGGTCTAAATACAGAGGTGAGGAAACAGGAAGGTCTTCTCTCGAAGTGAGTGACAGCTGTGACTTGGACGATGAGCCCCGTGTCGGGTGGGAGGGGAAACTCAGTAAATTAGATTTTCTGCTGGACTAGCCCTTTAACCCACTCACGGCGTGTGACCCGTGTCTCCACAGGCGGCTGGATCGGCTCAGAAATCGGGAAGACGATGGAGCGGTACGACCCGGCGGAGAACAAGTGGGAGGTTATCGGGAACATGCCGGTGCCGCGGTATTACTTCGGCTGCTGCGAACTGCAAGGTACATGTAGCACAGACCACCGTCAGCCACCAGAGGGCGCCAGTCAACTGCTCTGCTCTCTCTGAGTCCGGATCAGAACAGAATACACTGGAGGGTCTGGAGGGAACTCTGAGGGGAGGGGCTGTACTTGTTTGGGTGGGGTTTGGAGGGAACTCTGAGGGGAGGGGCTGTACTTGTTTGGGTGGGGTTTGGAGGGAACTCTGAGGGGAGGGGCTGTACTTGTTTGGGTGGGGTTTGGGGGGAACTCTGAGGGGAGGGGCTGTACTTGTTTGGGTGGGGTTTGGGGGGAACTCTGAGGGGAGGGGCTGTACTTGTTTGGGTGGGGTTTGGAGGGAACTCTGAGGGGAGGGGCTGTACTTGTTTGGGTGGGGTTTGGAGGGAACTCTGAGGGGAGGGGCTGTACTTGTTTGGGGCGGGGTTTGGAGGGAGCACTGAGGGGAGGGTCTGTACTTGTTTGGGGCGGGGTTTGGAGGGAGCACTGAGGGGAGGGGGCTGTACTTGTTTGGGTGGGGTTTGGAGGGAACTCTGAGGGGAGGGGCTGTACTTGTTTGGGTGGGGTTTGGGGGAACTCTGAGGGGAGGGGCTGTACTTGTTTGGGTGGGGTTTGGGGGGAACTCTGAGGGGAGGGGCTGTACTTGTTTGGGTGAGGTTTGGAGGGAACTCTGAGGGGAGGGGCTGTACTTGTTTGGGTGGGGTTTGGGGGGAACTCTGAGGGGAGGGGCTGTACTTGTTTGGGTGGGGTTTGGGGGGAACTCTGAGGGGAGGGGCTGTACTTGTTTGGGGGGTTTGGAGGGAGCACTGAGGGGAGGGGCTGTACTTGTTTGGGGCGGGGTTTGGAAGGAGCACTGGTGGGGGGTTGTACTTGTTTGGGTGGGGTTTGGAGGGAACTCTGAGGGGAGGGGCTGTACTTGTTTGGGTGGGGTTTGGAGGGAACTCTGAGGGGAGGGGCTGTACTTGTTTGGGGCGGGGTTTGGAAGGAGCACTGGTGGGGGGTTGTACTTGTTTGGGTGGGGTTTGGAGGGAACTCTGAGGGGAGGGGCTGTACTTGTTTGGGTGGGGTTTGGAGGGAACTCTGAGGGGAGGGGCTGTACTTGTTTGGGGCGGGGTTTGGAGGGAGCACTGAGGGGAGGGTTGTACTTGTTTGGGTGGGGTTTGGAGGGAACACTGGTGGGGGGTTGTACTTGTTTGGGTGGGGTCTGGAGGGAACTCTGAGGGGAGGGTTGTACTTGTTTGGGTGGGGTCTGGAGGGAACTCTGAGGGGAGGGTTGTACTTGTTTGGGTGGGGTTTGGGGGGGAACTCTGAGGGGAGGGGCTGTACTTGTTTGGGTGGGGTTTGGGGGGAACTCTGAGGGGAGGGGCTGTACTTGTTTGGGTGGGGTTTTGGGGGAACTCTGAGGGGAGGGGCTGTACTTGTTTGGGTGGGGTTTGGGGGGAACTCTGAGGGGAGGGGCTGTACTTGTTTGGGTGGGGTTTGGAGGGAACTCTGAGGGGAGGGGCTGTACTTGTTTGGGTGGGGTTTGGAGGGAACTCTGAGGGGAGGGGCTGTACTTGTTTGGGTGGGGTTTGGAGGAAACTCTGAGGGGAGGGGCTGTACTTGTTTGGGTGGGGTTTGGAGGAAACTCTGAGGGGAGGGGCTGTACTTGTTTGGGTGGGGTTTGGGGGGAACTCTGAGGGGAGGGGCTGTACTTGTTTGGGTGGGGTCTGGAGGGAACTCTGAGGGGAGGGTTGTACTTGTTTGGGTGGGGTTTGGAGGGAACTCTGAGGGGAGGGGCTGTACTTGTTTGGGTGGGGTTTGGAGGGAACTCTGAGGGGAGGGGCTGTACTTGTTTGGGTGGGGTTTTGGGGGAACTCTGAGGGGAGGGGCTGTACTTGTTTGGGTGGGGTTTTGGGGGAACTCTGAGGGGAGGGGCTGTACTTGTTTGGGTGGGGTTTGGGGGGAACTCTGAGGGGAGGGGCTGTACTTGTTTGGGTGGGGTTTGGGGGGAACTCTGAGGGGAGGGGCTGTACTTGTTTGGGTGGGGTTTGGAGGGAACTCTGAGGGGAGGGGCTGTACTTGTTTGGGTGGGGTTTGGAGGGAACTCTGAGGGAGGGGCTGTACTTGTTTGGGTGGGGTTTGGAGGGAACTCTGAGGGGAGGGGCTGTACTTGTTTGGGTGGGGTTTGGAGGGAACTCTGAGGGGAGGGGCTGTACTTGTTTGGGTGGGGTTTGGAGGGAACTCTGAGGGGAGGGGCTGTACTTGTTTGGGTGGGGTTTGGAGGGAACTCTGAGGGGAGGGGCTGTACTTGTTTGGGGCGGGGTTTGGAGGGAGCACTGGTGGGGGGTTGTACTTGTTTGGGTGGGGTTTGGAGGGAACACTGAGGGGAGGTTTGTACTTGTTTGGGTGGGGTTTGGAGGGAACTGGTGGGGGGTTGTACTTGTTTGGGTGGGGTTTGGAGGGAACTCTGAGGGGAGGGTTGTACTTGTTTGGGTGGGGTCTGGAGGGAACTCTGAGGGGAGGGTTGTACTTCTTTGGGTGGGGTTTGGGGGGGAACTCTGAGGGGAGGGGCTGTATTTGTTTGGGGCGGGGTTTGGAGGGAGCACTGAGGGGAGGGGCTGTACTTGTTTGGGTGGGGTTTGGAGGGAACTCTGAGGGGAGGGGCTGTACTTGTTTGGGGCGGGGTTTGGAGGGAGCACTGGTGGGAGGGCTGTTCTTGTTTGGGTGGGGTTTGGGGGGAACTCTGATTGGAGGGGCTGTACTTGTTTGGGTGGGGTTTGGGGGGAACTCTGAGGGGAGGGGCTGTACTTGTTTGGGTGGGGTTTTGGGGGACCTCTGAGGGGAGGGGCTGTACTTGTTTGGGTGGGGTTTGGGGGGAACTCTGAGGGGAGGGGCTGTACTTGTTTGGGTGGGGTTTGGATGGAACTCTGAGGGGAGGGGCTGTACTTGTTTGGGTGGGGTTTGGAGAGAACACTGAGGGAAGGGGCTGTACTTGTTTGGGTGGGGTTTGTAAGGAACTCTGAGGGGAGGGGCTGTACTTGTTTGGGTGGGGTTTGGAGGGAGCACTGGTGGGGGGTTGTACTTGTTTGGTTGGGGTTTGGAGGGAACTTTGAGGGGAGGGGCTGTACTTGTTTGGGTGGGGTTTGGAGTGAACTCTGAGGGGAGGGGCTGTACTTGTTTGGGTGGGGTTTGGAGGGAACTCTGAGGGGAGGGGCTGTACTTGTTTGGGTGGGGTTTGGAGGGAACTCTGAGGGGAGGGGCTGTACTTGTTTGGGGCGGGGTTTGGAGGGAACTCTGAGGGGAGGGGCTGTACTTGTTTGGATGGGGTTTGGAGGAAGCACTGGTGGGGGGTGTACTTGTTTGGGTGGGGTTTGGAGGGAACTCTGAGGGGAGGGGCTGTGTTTGGGGGCGGGGTTTGGAGTGAAACTCTAGTGTGAGTGTTTCTGTGTTCAGGTTTAATCTACGTGATCGGGGGGATCAGTGACGAGGGGATGGAGCTCCGCTCTGCAGAGGTGTACGACCCGATCTCCCGGCGCTGGAGCGCGCTCCCCGTCATGGAGACCCGGCGGGCCTATCTGGGCGTGGCCAGTCTTAACAATTGCATATACGCTGTGGGGGGGTGGAACGAGGCGCTGGGGTCTCTGGAGACGGTGGAGAAGTACTGTCCAGAGGAGGTGAGGACTGAATCATGAAGATGAGCTGCTAAATTAAACTAATAAGAGGACTTAATTAGTTTTGTTATTAATTAATTAAGTAGTTTTGTTATTAATTAATTAATTCGTTTTGTTATTAATTAATTAATTAGTTTTGTTATTAATTAATTAATTAGTTTTGTTATTAATTAATTAATTAGTTTTGTTATTAATTAGTTTTGTTATTAATTAATTAATTAGTTTAGTTATTAATTAATTAGTTTTGTTATTAATTAAATAATTAGTTTTGTTATTAATTAATTAATTAGTTTGGTTATTTACATCAGTAACAGTTTCTATCTTATGTTTTCAGGAAAAGTGGGTGGAGGTGTCCTCGATGGCGGTGCCCCGCGCCGGGGTTAGCGTAGCGGCGGTTAACGGGCTGCTCTACGCTGTCGGTGGTCGAGCGTCCAGCAGAGACTTCTCGGCTCCGGTCACGGTGGACTCGGTGGAGATATACGACCCCCACCTGGACACCTGGACCGAAGTGGGCAACATGATCACCAGCCGCTGCGACGGGGGCGTGGCCGTGCTGTGACAAGGCGTGGCTATGTGTGTGATGGGGGTGTGGCCGTGCTGTGACAAGGCGTGGCTATGTGTGTGATGGGGGTGTGGCCGTGCTGTGTTAGAGCGACAGTTCAGACAAAAGTCCGGCGCAGCCAATCAGCCGAGAGCTGTTTCTGAAGTTTGAGTCTTTAGCTTTAGCATCCGAGCTACGAGGCTAATGTAGCTATGAAGTTATACAAGTTTGCACTCCTCTGATTAGCATGATGCTAACTGAGGTTGTTCAGAGTTTCTGACGCTGCACAGCTCGCTGTTATCTACAAACACAGAGCTAAACATGCTAGCAGTCGTCATAAAGACAATGTTTATACTTTCATTCATTTTTATCTCAGGTATGTTAGCGTCACAGCTCCATTTAGGTATATGGCAGCAGCATGCTAATTGCTATATTATCAGCTTTTCATCACTTATTAGCTACGTTAGCCTCATAGCTACAGTTAGCAGCATGCTACCTGGAGGATTTAAGTTCAACTGGTGGATACAAGTTTTTCATTAGCTACGTTACCTCGTTAGCATCATGCTAATTGGTATATAATGAACTTTTCATCACTTATTAGCTACATTAGCCTTGTAGCTCCAGTTAGCAGCATGCTAATCTGTATATAATAAGCCTTTCATCACTTCTTGGCTACATTAGTCTCATAGATCTAGTCAGCAGCATGCTAACGGTAGCTTAGAAGCTTTTTATCACATCTTAGCTACATTAGCCTCGTAGCTCCAGTTAACAGCATGCTAATTGGTGGATATACGTTTTGCATTAGCAATGTTAGCCTCATAGCTTGTAAGCAGCATGCTAATCGTTAGATTATAAGCTTTTTGTAACTTCTTTGCTACATTGGCCTTGTAGCTCCAGTTAGCAGCGCGCTAAAGGGTAGATTATAAGCTTTCCTCACATTTTAGCTATATTAGCCTCATGCGCTCCAGTTAGCAGCATGCTAACCAGTAGATTATGAGTTTTCATCACTTATTAGCTACATTAGCCTCGTAGGTGCGGTTAGCAGCATGCTAATTGGTGGATAGAAGTGTTTCAGTAGCTACGTTAGCCCTGAAGCTGCGGAGCTGAAACTTCAGAAGTGAGTTTAGCGTGTCTGGGCTGACTGAGTATAACAGACAGAAACAAAATTTGGGTGTTTTTGTCTGGACTGTCACTTTAACTGACCGTCTCGTCCCCGCGTCTCTACTTCCTGCTGACCGCTACGTTAAAAACAATCATCATGTCCTGTGTGAGGTCTAACAGCTCTACAGATATTGATCACTGTTTACTGATCAGTACCTGATGTTGAGAACTGGACGTACGCTGAGAGGAGATGACTGAACTTTGAAGACGTTACCTGGAGGCTGCTTACCTGCTGGACTGCTGTAGTGGAGTAACTGGTTTAACTGGAGACTGACCAGTGAATGTTCTCACTGCCTTTTCTGACCCGGTCACGGTCCAATAGTAACTCTGTGGTCACTACTGTTTACTATATTCTTTCACACACTGTTCTACACGCTTTACCAGCTATACAGACTTCCTGTACAAGCTCCGCCCCCAAATGTGCTCTTTCATAGTTACTGTTCTGACAAGCTTTACAGAAAATCCTCAGTTTATATACAATACCTACATTTAGAGTTATACATTTAACCAAACGAGAAACGGTAACTCAGTTCATATACAAAACCTACATCTAGAGTTATACACTCAACCTAATGAGAAACTGTAACTCAGTTTATATACAATACCTACATTTAGAGTTATACATTCAACCAAACGAGAAACTGTAACTCAGTTTATATACAATACCTACATTTAGAGTTATACACTCAACCTAATGAGAAACTGTAACTCAGTTTATATACAATACCTACATTTAGAGTTATACATTCCACCTAATGAGAAACCGTAACTCAGTTTATATACAATACCTACATTTAGAGTTATACATTCAACCAAACGAGAAACTGTAACTCAGTTTATATACAATACCTACATTTAGAGTTATACACTCAACCTAACGAGAAACTGTAACTCAGTTTATATACAATCCCTACATTTAGAGTTATACATTTAACCAAACGAGAAACGGTAACTCAGTTCATATACAAAACCTACATCTAGAGTTATACACTCAACCTAATGAGAAACTGTAACTCAGTTTATATACAATACCTACATTTAGAGTTATACATTCAACCTAACGAGAAACTGTAACTCAGTTTATATACAGTACCTACATTTAGAGTTATACATTCAACCTAATGAGAAACTGTAACTCAGTTTATATACAATACCTACATTTAGAGTTATACACTCAACCTAATGAGAAACTGTACTCAGTTTATATACAATAACTACATTTAGAGTTATACATTCAACCTAATGAGAAACTGTAACTCAGTTTATATACAATACCTACATTTAGAGTTATACATTCAACCAAACGAGAAACTGTAACTCAGTTTATATCACAGTGAGTTATTAAATTAGATGTTTGTTTAGTTTATATATCTGTATAGCTAATACTGCAACGGTAACTATGGAGATGTGGGCTGGTGGGCGGAGCCTGTACAGTATATTTAGGAACGTTGTTAGTTTGTTGATTGTTTTGTGTTGGGCCTCTCTGGTTGTGTCTGGAACAAATCTGATTAATTACTGTCTGTCAAAAGTTTGGGGACACCGTCTGATGCTTCTCAGTGAAGTACCGCCCCCAATCTCTGATACCTTCAGTGTACGTGTCATCGTGTTTGCTGAACAGTGATTGGACAGTTTCCTGATTTTGTTTAAAACATGCTTCACACACCCGACAGATCTCAGAGGTGATGTCACAACCGGGGGGGGAGAAAAGGGGTGTGGCCTGTGACGTTGCCCAGGCTTTAAAGGGGAATCCCACCAAGTTCCCTATAATTCAGTGTTTGAAGTGTGTTTTGGTGTGAAATGGTGGTGATGGTGTTTACAGTGGTGGTGATGGTGTTTACAGTGGTGGTGATGGTGTTTACAGTGGTGGTGATGGTAACCAGGGGTCTCCATGTCTACAACACTAACCTACACATTGTATTTACTATGAAACCCACCAGTGAAGCTACACGTGTCTTCTGAGTTTATCTGGATGTTGATGGTAAAATGTGGAAGATCTGAAAATACTAGGTTTTCTTTGGGGACTATTTTAACCTCACAGCGTCCTGCATGTATCCCTCCACCATGAATGGAGTTTAAGACTGAGATCTTCTCTAAACTATCATAAACAGCGTCTCAGAATCAGACAGTGTATTTATAACATCTACTGTAAGAACTTTCTGTGAGGAGCTTTTAGAGGAGGACGTCTGGTTCCATTCACCTCCACTGTGAACAGATCTGCTCTGAATTAACCCCTTCAGTCACCAAACTCAACAAAGAAAGTATCACAGTTTGTATTAAAACTCCTACCAGCAGCGTTTGACTCTAATCACAGTTTTCTCTAACGTTCTGTTTTTGAGAACACCGTGTCCTGTCCGAGCTGATATCAGATCAGTGTCTAACGGAAACATTTCATTGTGTGAACTGGTTTGTGGTGTTGTTTCTCAGTGTGTGATAATTATATTAAATAAATCTCTCAGAATTTTTTCAGTGCAGCCAGTCATACTCAGCCTACTCTGCACGTCCAGTGTCTGTGTGGAGTGTGTATGGTCTCCCAGTGTCTGTGTGGAGTGTGTATGGTCTCTCAGTGTCTGTGTGGAGTGTGTACGGTCTCCCAGTGTCTGTGTGGAGTGTGTACGGTCTCCCAGTGTCTGTGTGGAGTGTGTACGGTCTCCCAGTGTCTGTGTGGAGTGTGTATGGTCTCTCAGTGTCTGTGTGGAGTGTGTACGGTCTCCCAGTGTCTGTGTGGAGTGTGTACGGTCTCCCAGTGTCTGTGTGGAGTGTGTATGGTCTCCCAGTGTCTGTGTGGGGTGTGTATGGTCTCTCAGTGTCTGTGTGGAGTGTGTATGGTTTCTCAGTGTCTGTGTGGAGTGTGTACGGTCTCCCAGTGTCTGTGTGGAGTGTGTACGGTCTCCCAGTGTCTGTGTGGAGTGTGTACGGTCTCCCAGTGTCTGTGTGGAGTGTGTACGGTCTCCCAGTGTTTGTGTGGAGTCTGTATGGTCTCCCAGTGTCTGTGTGGAGTGTGTATGGTCTCCCAGTGTCTGTGTGGAGTGTGTATGGTCTCACAGTGTCTGTGTGGAGTGTGTATGGTCTATCAGTGTCTGTGTGGAGTGTGTATGGTCTCTCAGTGTCTGTGTGGAGTGTGTACGGTCTCACAGTGTCTGTGTGGAGTGTGTACGGTCTCCCAGTGTCTGTGTGGAGTGTGTACGGTCTATCAGTGTCTGTGTGGAGTGTGTACGGTCTCCCAGTGTCTGTGTGGAGTGTGTATGGTCTCCCAGTGTCCGTGTGGAGTGTGTACGGTCTCACAGTGTCCGTGTGGAGTGTGTACGGTCTCCCAGTGTCTGTGTGGAGTGTGTACGGTCTCACAGTGTCTGTGTGGAGTGTACAGTATAGTGTGTATTACAGTGTGTAGTAGTGTGTGTGTGTGTGTATATTAGAGTGTACTAGTGCACAATTGTGTATTAAAGAGTGGGGTAATGTATAATTGTGTACTGTAGAAGTGTGTAGTGTGTGTAGTGTGTGTGTGTGTGTGGTGGATGAGGTCCAGCTGTGGAACCTCAGTACATAAGTAAATACATAAGTAAACAAATAAACAAGTATACAAATCAATAAATAAGTAAATATATAAATGAATAAGTAAATAAATGAATAAAATAGTAAATAAATGAATAAGTAAATAAATTAGTAAATAAGTAAATAAACGAATGAGTGAATAAATAAGCGAATAAATGAACAAGTGAGTAAATAAATGGATAAATAAATAGTTGAATAAATAAGTAAGTGAGTAAATAAGTAAATAAATAAATAAGTGAGTAAATAGGTAAATAAATGCATAAGTAAATAAATGAATAAGTAAATAAATGAATAAATAAATTAGTAAATAAGTAAATAAACGAATGAGTGAGTAAATAAGCGAATAAATGAACAAGTGAGTAAATAAATGGATAAATAAATAGTTGAATAAATAAGTAAATAAGTGAGTAAATAAGTAAATAAATAAATAAGTGAGTAAATAGGTAAATAAATGCATAAGTAAATAAATGAATAAGTAAATAAATGAATAAATAAATTAGTAAATAAGTAAATAAACAAATGAGTGAGTAAATAAGTGAATAAATAAATAGTTGAATAATTAAGTAAATAAGTGAGTAAATAGGTAAATAAATGCATAAATAAGTAAATAAATGAATGAATAACTAAGTGAGTAAATAAGTAAATAGGTGAGTAAATAAATGAATAAATAAATAAGTAAATAAGTGAGTAAATAAATGAATAAATAAACAAACAAATAAATAAATAAATAAGTGAGTAGGCAGTAGTTTGTATTGGTGTAGTTTATTACACTTGCACAGGTAGATATAAAAACAAGATTCAAAATAAAACATAAACAAAAACAACCTCCAGAATAACAGACTGACTGTGAGCTGCGGACGCGTCTCAGAACGAGCTAATAAACAAACAAACAAACAAACAAACAATTAATCCTGATTATCACCTCGTTAACGTCTTCAGTCAGTAAACGTCACTAACGGCGTGTTCACCGTTATAACCTGTATTAGTACATAACCAGGACTCGCACACGCTCAGTACTACTGATCAGTAAACACAGTCAGGCCTTCCAGACCCCCTACTACTGAACAGTAATAACGGTTCTAGATACAGCCAGAAACACTCAAAGAACACGCTCAGAGGGTTCTGTGTTCAGGTTTATGGAGAACGTGATGTATGAGCTACTATGTGGAACCAAAAACATCACATTCTCCATCAGTCTGAAGAACCTTACAAGCACGCGACGGGTTCTCTGAGTGTCTATAGTTCTATATAAGAACCCGGTTCTAAACAGTCTCAAATCTAATTTTCTAAGTTATTAATTGCTCGGTTCTCTACAGCAGTGGTCAGTAACTGGTCTGTATGGAAGACGCGCTAGTTTAATATTAGTAATATTAATTATATATTATTATTAATATCTTTTATTAGAACTAATAGTAATTATTACTGAGCAGCGCTCCGGTTATGTACCAGCACAGATCATACCGAGTATTAAAGTATTACTAAAGTACTACTGCAGGGTTAGAGTGGATTAACCCTTTAGAGACGGTACTGGATGAAGACAGAGACGCTAAACTGGGTCCCTATAGTAACGACTGGTTTCAGGAATGGACTCCAGGTTGGAAGGTTTACTGGATCGGACACCACTAAGACCAGACAGACCAGTTAACCCAACTGAACAAACACCTACGCCACACTGAGACCAGAGTGAGGCTGAACACCCCTCATTAATAAAGACTAATAATCTTAATAAATACTAATAATCTTAACTAAAACTAATAATCTAAAAGACTAATTATCTTAATTAAGACTAATAATCTTAACAAAGACTAATAATCTTAATTAAGACTAATAATCTTAATTAAGACTAATAATCTTAAAGACTAATAATCTTAATTAAGACTAATAATCTTAACAAAGACTAATAATCTTAAGACTAATAATCTTAAGACTAATAATCTTAACAAAGACTAATAATCTTAATTAAGACTAATCTTAACAAAGACTAATAATCTTAATTAAGACTAATCTTAACAAAGTCTAATAATCTTAATTAAGACTAATCTTAACAAAGACTAATAATCTTAATTAAGACTAATCTTAACAAAGTCTAATAATCTTAATTAAGACTAATCTTAACAAAGTCTAATAATCTTAATTAAGACTAATCTTAACAAAGTCTAATCTTAATTAAGACTAATCTTAACAAAGACTAATAATCTTAATTAAGACTAATCTTAACAAAGACTAATAATCTTAATTAAGACTAATCTTAACAAAGACTAATAATCTTAATAAGGTCTCAATAAAGCCTTAATAAAGCCTAACGAGGACTAATGAAGACTAATAAAACTAATAAAACTAATAAAACTGTCTCTCTGATAGAACCCGTCAGTGCGCTGGACAGATGCTGGCTGGACGCCCGGAGCCTGGTGGAGCACCGGTTCTCCCCATCACCATCAAACACACCAGCGTTACAGACCTGCCAGATGGACCAGCAGCTCAGAGAGAGTGGCCACTATATCAGAAACACCCCCAGCGTCTGGTCCAGGGTGGCTCTGGACGTGCCAGCCCTCAAAAGGCAGGTGTTTCTGATAAAGTGGCCAGCGAGTGGAATAACGTTAGGCTAGAACTGGACACTCGGAGGCCTTCATCAGGAACTGGACCCTAGATTAAAACACAGGACCCCCAGACTGGACCCCCACACAGGGAATAATCCGGAACGCCAGGATACAAACAGTACACCTCGTATAACTGGAGTTAATAATAAGTCATAAATAAAATATTAATAAAGACTAATTAAAGTAAATACAGGATTAAAAAGCCTAATGAAAGGTTAATAAAGCCTTAAAGCCTTAATAAAGCATTAATAAAGTCTTAATAATCATTAATAAAGCCTTAATAAATATTAATAAAGCCTTAGTAAGCCTTAATAAACATTAATAAAGCCTTAATAAGCCTCAATAATCATTAATAAAGCCTTAATAAGCCTTAATAAATGTTAAAAGCCTTAATCCCTAAAGCCAAATAAAGCCTCAATAATCATTAATAAAGCCTTAATAAGCCTTAATAAATGTTAATAAAGCCTTAATAATCCCTAAAGCCAAATAAAGCCTCAACAATCATTAATAAAGCCTTAATAAGCCTTAATAAAATGTTAATAAAGCCTTAATAATCCCTAAAGCCAAATAAAGCCTTAATAAAGCCTAATATTATCAGTAATAGGACTGCAGTGGAGGAACAGCAGGAGTGTCTCCACACCTGGCGAGCTCCCTGAACACCTGGCGAGCTCCCTGAACACCTGGCGAGCTCCCTGAACACCTGGCGAGCTCCCTGAACACCTGGCGAGCTCCCTGAACACCTGGCGAGCTCCCTGAACACCTGGCGAGCTCTCTGAACACCTGGCGAGCTCCCTGAACACCTGGCGAGCTCCCTGAACACCTGGCGAGCTCCCTGAACACCTGGCGAGCTCCCTGAACACCTGGCGAGCTCTCTGAACACCTGGCCGCGTGGTTTTAACCAGGTTTATAAGTAATAGTGCAACTTCACTGTATTTACACACGTATACGCCGTTTACACCAGATCAGAGTGTTCACCACCGCCGTGCGACTCACGCTACCGGACCAGTATCTGAGATTAGCGAGCTAGCTGGCTCTGCTAACTGCTGTGTGTGGCTGGACAGTCGTCTGGACGGTCAGTGAGTTATTACAGGCTAATCAGGCTACAGGTGTGAGTCCAGGTGCGGAGTCCAGGTGGAGAGTCCAGGTGGGGAGTCCAGGTGGGGAGTCCAGGTGGAGAGTCCAGGTGGGGAGTCCAGGTGGAGAGTCCAGGTGGAGAGTCCAGGTGGGGAGTCCAGGTGGGGAGTCCAGGTGGGGAGTCCAGGTGTGAGTCCAGGTGTGAGTCCAGGTGTGAGTCCAGGTGCAGAGTCCAGGTGCGGAGTCCAGGTGCGGAGTCCAGGTGTGAGTCCAGGTGTGAGTCCAGGTGTGAGTCCAGGTGTGAGTCCAGGTGATGGTTAGCGAGTCACCGTGTGGTCAGTGTGCGGTCAGTCGGTCCAGCAAATTAAAACAAAACAACCAAAACAAACACCGAAATTATAAACACCAAGAATCATTCACGAGTAAAAAAGACTAACAGTGGTCTCAGCATACGGGGGTCTGCCCACCCACCCGCTCGCCCACCCGCTCTGCTGCGTCTACATCCAGCTGCGTGTGTATTAACTGTTCGTGTGCTGTGGTTTGGGTGACTCGGGGGCTTTGGGGCCCCTCAGGGTGGCTGGTGTTTGGTTCTGGAGCTCCTGCTGGACGGAGACGTCTGGTCTTCACAGGGAAGCAGACTGTTCAGCTGCAGCAGTACGGCGGGGCTGGGAGCAGGTAGGGGGCGGGGTTGGGAGCAGGTAGGGGGCGGGGTTGGGAGCAGGTAGGGGGCGGGGTTGGGAGCAGGTAGGGGGCGGGGTTGGGAGCAGGTAGGGGGCGGGGTTGGGAGCAGGTAGGGGGCGGGCGTGGGAGCAGGTAGGGGGCGGGGTTGGGAGCAGGTAGGGGGCGGGGGTTGGGAGCAGGTAGGGGGCGGGCGTGGGAGCAGGTAGGGGGCGGGCGTGGGAGCAGGTAGGGGGCGGGGTTGGGAGCAGGTGGGGGCGGGGTTGGGAGCAGGTGGGGGCGGGGTTGGGAGCAGGTGGGGGCGGGGTTGGGAGCAGGTAGGGGGCGGGCGTGGGAGCAGGTACGGGGCGGGCGTGGGAGCAGGTAGGGGGCGGGCGTGGGAGCAGGTAGGGGGCGGGCGTGGGAGCAGGTAGGGGGCGGGCGTGGGAGCAGGTAGGGGGCGGGCGTGGGAGCAGGTAGGGGGCGGGGTTGGGAGCAGGTAGGGGGCGGGGTTGGGAGCAGGTAGGGGGCGGGCGTGGGAGCAGGTAGGGGGCGGGCGTGGGAGCAGGTAGGGGGCGGGCGTGGGAGCAGGTAGGGGGCGGGCGTGGGAGCAGGTAGGGGGCGGGCGTGGGAGCAGGTAGGGGGCGGGCGTGGGAGCAGGTAGGGGGCGGGGTTGGGGGGGGGTGGTCGGAGTTGAAGGAATGTTTAGGAAAAGCCTGGAGAATCCTGACAGAGTGAGAGCGCCCGTGTCCGTCAGGATGGGAGTGTGTTAGGCTTTGGTGGAACCCTGGACTTTCTGGATTTCCTGTTTGCAGGAGACAAAAAGCAACCGATCTATTAGAGTAAAACACCGGAGATTCAGCTTCATCCATTCTGGAATTACGGAATGTCGGGAATTATTCTGGAACTTTAGAATTACGGAACACTAGAACAGACTGCTGGAATGGATTGTGGAATGCTATAATAGTCTGTGGAGTGCTGGAAATAGATTATGGAATGTTGAAATGTATTGTGGAATTCTAAAATCAATTATGGAATGCTGGAAATAATTACATTAAGGAGTGCTGGAATGGATTGTGGAATGCTGGAATGGATTGTGGAATGCTGGAATGGATTGTGGAATACGGGAATGGATTGTGGAATTCTAGAATCAATTATGGAACGCTGGAAATAAATACATTATGGAATGCTAGAATACATTGTGGAATGCTGAAAATAGATTATAGAAGGCTGGACTGGATTGTGGAACGCTGGAAAAGACTTTGAAATGTGAGTAATTCCGTGCTGAAAGTTCTCACCTCGATTAGAGCACCTTTCAGCTTCCCGTACGCTTCATCCAGGCTATCGTTAATGATGACCACATCAAACAGTCCGGGCTCTTTACCTGGAACATCAGGACACGACTCCGGTCAGGAACAACACCATCAGACAAACTCAGTACAGTTCAGTACCAGGTCAGTACAGGTTCACTGTTCCGAGACCAGTTTAATAAAAAGACTGTACTTTTGTGGATGGACACTCACTGATCTCCAGATCCACGCTGGCCGCATGTAAACGCTTCTGCAGACTCTCCTCAGACTCAGTTTTCCTGTCCCTCAGTCTCTTTTCCTGACGGAGGAGAGGAACAGGAAGAGGAAGCGGTTAAGCGATCAGTCCGTGTGGAATCATCAACAACCAACCTCAGATTCCATAAACACTCTAAAGACACCAGGTCAGTGTTCCAGACAGAGAGTCTGTAGTTAAATGTGGGCGTGGCCACTATCAATTATTAAATCCTAGACTCAATTATGGAATGCTAGGATCCACTATGAAATGCTAGGATCCACTATGGAATGCTAGGATCCACTATGGAATGCTAGGATCCACTATGGAATGCTAGGATCCACTATGGAATGCTAGAATCCACTAACGAATGCTAGAATCAATTATGGAATGCTAGGATCCACTATGGAATGCTAGGATCCACTATGGAATGCTAGAATCCACTATGGAATGCTAGAATCCACTATGGAATGCTAGGATCCACTATGGAATGCTAGGATCAATTATGGAATGCTAGGATCCACTATGGAATGCTAGGATCCACTATGGAATGCTAGAATCCACTATGGAATGCTAGGATCCACTATGGAATGCTAGGATCCACTATGGAATGCTAGGATCCACTATGGAATGCTAGAATCCACTATGGAATGCACTAGTCAGTATGGAGGAAACCTGAGATGGTCAGTATGGAGGAAACCTGAGATGGACAGTATGGAGTAAACCTGAGATGGTCAGTATGGAGGAAACCTGAGACGGACAGTATAGAAGAAACCTGATATGGTCAGTATGGGGTAAACCTGAGACGGTCAGTATGGAGGAAACCTGAGATGGACAGTATGGAGTAAACCTGAGATGGTCAGTATGGAGGAAACCTGAGACGGACAGTATAGAAGAAACCTGATATGGTCAGTATGGGGTAAACCTGAGACGGTCAGTATGGAGGAAACCTGAGACGGTCAGTATAGAAGAAACCTGAGATGGTCAGTATGGAGTAAACCTGAGATGGACAGTATGGAGTAAACCTGAGACGGACAGTATAGAAGAAACCTGAGATGGACAGTATGGAGTAAACCTGAGACGGTCAGTATGGAGGAAACCTGAGACGGTCAGTATGGAGTAAACCTGAGATGGACAGTATGGAGGAAACCTGAGACGGACAGTATAGAAGAAACCTGAGATGGTCAGTATGGAGGAGACCTGAGATGGACAGTATGGAGGAAACCTGAGACGGTCAGTATGGAGGAAACCTGAGACGGACAGTATAGAAGAAACCTGAGATGGTCAGTATGGAGGAGACCTGAGATGGACAGTATGGAGTAAACCTGAGATGGTCAGTATGGAGAAAACCTGAGACGGACAGTATGGAGGAAACCTGAGACGGACAGTATAGAAGAAACCTGAGATGGTCAGTATGGAGGAGACCTGAGATGGACAGTATGGAGTAAACCTGAGATGGTCAGTATGGAGTAAACCTGAGATGGTCAGTATGGAGGAAACCTGAGACGGACAGTATAGAAGAAAGCTGAGATGGTCAGTATGGAGTAAACCTGAGACCGTCAGTATGGAGAAAACTTGAGACGGACAGTATGGAGGAAACCTGAGATGGACAGTATGGAGGAAACCTGAGACGGTCAGTATGGAGGAAACCTGAGACGGTCAGTATGGAGAAAACCTGAGACGGACAGTATGGAGGAAACCTGAGATGGACAGTATGGAGTAAACCTGAGATGGACAGTATGGAGGAAACCTGAGACGGACAGTATAGAAGAAACCTGATATGGTCAGTATGGAGTAAACCTGAGACGGTCAGTATGGAGGAAACCTGAGACGGTCAGTATGGAGGAAACCTGAGACGGACAGTATAAAAGAAACCTGAGATGGTCAGTATGGAGTAAACCTGAGATGGACAGTATGGAGTAAACCTGAGACGGACAGTATAGAAGAAACCTGAGATGGTCAGTATGGAGGAGACCTGAGATGGACAGTATGGAGTAAACCTGAGATGGTCAGTATGGAGAAAACCTGAGACGGACAGTATGGAGGAAACCTGAGACGGACAGTATAGAAGAAAGCTGAGATGGTCAGTATGGAGTAAACCTGAGACCGTCAGTATGGAGAAAACTTGAGACGGACAGTATAGAAGAAACCTGAGATGGTCAGTATGGAGGAAACCTGAGACGGACAGTATAGAAGAAAGCTGAGATGGACAGTATGGAGTAAACCTGAGACGGACAGTATGGAGGAAACCTGAGACGGACAGTATGGAGGAAACCTGAGACGGACAGTATGGAGGAAACCTGAGACGGACAGTATGGAGGAAACCTGAGATGGTCAGTCAGGAGCTGTGGAGGCAGCTGGGAGTGGACAGGTCAATAAAGGAGAAGTACAGAGCAGACAGAGGTGTGACGGAGTGGACTGCGTACCAGGATCTCCATGGAGGGGGGCTGGATGGAGATGTAGAGGGGGTTCAGATCTGTTTTCTTTATGCTCTTCACTCCCTGCATCTCAATGTCCAGGACACAGATGAGGTTCCTGGCCTGGACGTCCTGCACCGCAGCTTTACTGTCCAGCACAGAGAAACACAGTCAGGTGTGAGTTCAGATCAGCTCACGGTCAACAGCACCGCACGGGTCGGACCACAAGACCTTCACCATCACAATCCATTACATTCACTATACTCCATTCTCAACCTGTATTTACATACATGTGATCAGTAAACAATAAACAGCCAATCAGAACAGCAAACAGCCAATCAGAACAGCAAACAGCCAATCAGAACAGCTAACAGCCAATCAGAACAGCAAACAGCCAATCAGAACAGCAAACAGCCAATCAGAACAGG
Source organism: Megaleporinus macrocephalus (assembly GCA_021613375.1). Lineage (NCBI taxonomy): Eukaryota > Metazoa > Chordata > Actinopteri > Characiformes > Anostomidae > Megaleporinus > Megaleporinus macrocephalus. The sequence goes on along the minus strand of CM038708.1, from coordinate 2,443,068 downwards.
AAGGTTGTGGAAGGTTGGAATTGATTGTGGAAGGTTGGAATTGATTGCGGAAAGTTGGAATTGATTGTGGAAGATTGGAATTGATTGCGGAAGATTGGAATTGATTGCGGAAGGTTGGAATTGATTGTGGAAAGTTGGAATTGATTGCGGAAAGTTGGAATTGATTGTGGAAGATTGGAATTGATTGTGGAAGGTTGGAATTGATTGTGGAAGGTTGGAATTGATTGTGGAAGATTGGAATTGATTGCGGAAGGTTGGAATTGATTGCGGAAAGTTGGAATTGATAGCGGAAAGTTGGAATTGATTGTGGAAGATTGGAATTGATTGTGGAAGATTGGAATTGATTGTGGAAAGTTGGAATTGATTGCGGAAAGTTGGAATTGATTGTGGAAGATTGGAATTGATTGTGGAAGATTGGAATTGATTGTGGAAGGTTGGAATTGATTGTGGAAGGTTGGAATTGATTGTGGAAGGTTGGAATTGATTGTGGAAGGTTGGAATTGATTGCGGAAGGTTGGAATTGATTGTGGAAGGTCGGAATTGATTGTGGAAGATTGTGGAAAAACTAATCATAGCATCAAATAAACAAACACACAGTAAGGTATATTTAATTGATCGTTATCTGACGTTGGTTCTGTATATCTTATGTACACTATTCTGATTGGATTACTGACAAAACCTCACATTCTCAGTTCTCAGACCATTAAATACATATAAACACACTGATTGTGAGGCGGCGTTCCAGTAAGTGGGGATATAATCATGTGTGGGATCCACTGCAATACCTTGTTCCGTACAGATTCCCTGAGAACTCCGCGTTTTCAATAAACTCCCCTTTATCGATTCCCGCCTGCATCACCTCCCGGCTGACGTAATGATAATCTGCATACAAAGAGTTCACACCTATTATCACACAACAGAGGCCAGTACTGCTATTTACTCAACGTCCAGGTAAACACAGGCAGGTAACAGAGACCAGGTGAGCATTTACCTTTTCCGTTCTCCTCTCCCGGACGAGGCTTCCGCGTCGTATCTGCTCACACAGAACAAATAAACTGAAATTAATACGTTATTCATTTATTACTATGAGTTAAAGTGTTCTCTCCGGTTCTGTCTGAGGTCTCAGAGCTCCACAGCCAATCAGAACACTGACATCGTACCACATGACTGAACCAAGAGACGCGGCTTCAGCTGAAATAACCTGCTTGCTGGTAACCAGTGAGAACCGTATATATATACACAGTTAAGTCACATTATTATGACCACTTCCTACTTTGGACAGTGTCAGCGTTCTGGTCTGGGGAATGTTCTGGTGATGTTCTCTGGACCCACTCATCCACGTGGAAGACACTCTCAACAGAACTGTGTTTAAATCCATCCTTGCAGATCACGTACACCATACATGCCGATGGTCTTCTCTGGGGCGGATGGGATCTTCCAGCAAGAAACTGAGACACGTCACACGACTAGAAATGTCCCACACTGGTTTGAAGAGCTGACCAAGACCTCCAAGTACTACCCTGGACCCCTAGTTCCTCAGACTTGAACCCAAATGAGCATCTGTGGGACCACCTGGATGGAGGTGTTGGCTCTATGGATCCTCCTCCACGCTCCCTCCAGCAGCTGTGGGATGCACTGCAGTCAGCATGATACCTCCAGATACCTGTGACCTCCTACCAGGACCTTACTGAGTCTCCCAGTCCATCTAGCTGCTGGTCATAATAATGTGACTGTGTGGTTTAAAAGGCATGAACACATAAAGAGGTGTACTGGAGGTGTACTGGAGGTGTACTGGAGGTGAACTGGAGGTGAACTGGAGGTGTACTGGAGGTGAACTGGAGGTGTACTGGAGGTGTACTGGAGGTGAACTGGAGGTGAACTGGAGGTGTACTGGAGGTGTTACTGGCTGAACAGGCTGTTAGCATCACTACCGCTTTAGATCTCTGGACGTTTCGGGACTTACGGGAGACACTGAAGCCGAAAACCCCGTCAAACTCCTTCATCAGCATTTTGAGCAGCGTGCTCTTCCCTGCACCTGAGGGACCAGTCAGGACCACCGGCCTGGGCCCAGCCATTACTGCAGGGGGAGAGAGAGAGGGGGGGGGGGGTGTTAGCAGGGTGGCTCAAGAAGTTTAAAAGCACAAAAACAACAAATTAAACGTGTAAACAAACCGAACAACAAATCAGCCCTCAGTTCCCAAACAGAGTCCCCACCTGCACAGACACTGAGCAGCAGCCAATCAGCACCTCAGCTCGTTAAAGCTGTTTATCTGGAGCTCGTTGGTGTGTGTGTGTGTGTGTGTGTGTGTGTGTGTTTTGTTGGTGTTGTGTGTGAAGCTCATTGATGTGTGTGTGTGAAGCTCATTGATGTGTGTGTGTGGAGCTTGTTAGTTCTATGTGTGTGCAGCTCGTTAGCATTGTGTATATGTAGCTCATTGGCGTTGTGTGTGTGGTTGTGTGTGTTTGTAGTTGTGTGTGTAGCTCGTTAGTGTTGTGTGTGTGTAGCTCGTTAGTGTTGTGTGTGTATAGCTCGTTAGTGTTGTGTATGTGTGTGTAGCTCGTTAGTGTTGTGTGTGTGTGTAGCTCATTAGAGTTGTGTGTGTGTGTGTGGAGCTAATTATAGAGGCTTCTCTGGAGACAGTAAGAGGAAAATCACAGTCACATTCAGTTTATCTAAACAAACAAACAAACACACACACACACACACACACACACACACACACACACACACACAGTCTCCAATCTGAGATCTTAGTGATTCACTGAATCAACCATTAACAAATCAGTATCAATCTGAAACATGATGATCAAACTGAATCAAACTGAATCAAACTGAATCAAACTGAATCAAACTGTGATGAAAGGTGAGATTTAACTGATTCAGTGAATAACCGCTCTAAAGAATCAAAATCAAACTGTGATGACGAGTAAGATTTCTTTGATCCTCTGAATCATCATCATCATCATCTACCAAAGAATCCAAATCAAACGGAATCCTGTTGAAACGTGAGATTTCACTGATTCACTAAACCGTCCACTAAAGAATCACTATCAAACTTTCACTGATTCACTAAACCGTCCACTAAAGAATCACTATCAAACTTTCACTGATTCACTAAACCGTCCACTAAAGAATCACTATCAAACTTTCACTGATTCACTAAACCGTCCACTAAAAAATCACTATCAAACTTTCACTGATTCACTAAACCGTCCACTAATGAATCACTATCAAACTTTTACTGATTCACTAAACCGTCCACTAAAGAATCACTATCAAACTTTCACTGATTCACTAAACCGCCCACTAATGAATCACTATCAAACTTTTACTGATTCACTAAACCGTCCACTAAAGAATCACTATCAAACTTTCACTGATTCACTAAACCGCCCACTAATGAATCACTATCAAACTTTTACTGATTCACTAAACCGTCCACTAAAGAATCACTATCAAACTTTCACTGATTCACTAAACCGCCCACTAAAAAATCACTATCAAACTTTCACTGATTCACTAAACCGTCCACTAAAGAATCACTATCAAACTTTCACTGATTCACTAAACCGTCCACTAAAGAATCACTATCAAACTTTCACTGATTCACTAAACCGCCCACTAAAAAATCACTATCAAACTTTCACTGATTCACTAAACCGTCCACTAAAGAATCACTATCAAACTTTCACTGATTCACTAAACCGTCCACTAAAGAATCACTATCAAACTGTGATGAAAGATGAGACTTCACTGACTCACTGAATTGTTTTCAAAGGAATCAGAATCAAGTCACATTGTATTGAAATCTAAGACTCCAGTGATTCAACGAATGATTTTAAAAGAATCAGAATCAAATCAAACCGAAGCGAATAGTGAGATTCCACCGACAGAACTGAACTGAATCAGTAGAACTGAATCACTGAGTACTGAATGGAGACTGAACTGACTCAGGGTGGGCTGGAAGTGAGTAATGCTGCAGGTCCTGTCCTGTGACTGTAGGTATGACTACAGAAGATCTGACTGAGAGCTGCTGCCACGTAACCAACACTGATTAATCACTCGCTTATTATTATTATTATTATTATTAATAATAATAATAATAATAATAATAAACAACCTGAAAAGTTCTAACACACAGAGTGATCTGAAACCGCTGTACTCACCGTCCTCAATCAACCCGGGTATAGAGAGTGAGAGAGTGAGAGTGAGAGAGTGAGTGAGAGAGAGAGAGAGAGAGAGAGAGTGTCTATGTGTGAGGAGACCAGCTCTACAGTGGGAGGGACGTACACACAGCAGTTAGACCAGTCTGACCAGCCAGATCACAGGAGGAGCTTCACTTCCCTAACACTACTGCTACTGAGTACTGATTGGTTAACACTACTGCTACTGAGTACTGACTGTTTAACATTACTGCTACTGAGTACTGATTGGTTAACACTACTGCTACTGAGTACTGACTGGTTAACACTACTGCTACTGAGTACTTCTTGGTTAACACTACTGCTACTGAGTACTGACTGGTTAACACTACTGCTACTGAGTACTTCTTGGTTAACACTACTGCTACTGAGTACTGATTGGTTTACACTACTGCTACTGAGTACTGACCGGTTAACATTACTGCTACTGAGTACTGACCGGTTAACACTACTGCTACTGAGTACTGACCGGTTAACACTACTGCTACTGAGTACTGACCGGTTAACATTACTGCTACTGAGTACTGACTGGTTGTCATTACTGCTACTGAGTACTGATTGGTTATCAGTACTGCTACTGAGTACTGATTGGTTAACACTACTGCTACTGAGTACTGACTGGTTAACACTACTGTTACTGAGTACTGACTGGTTAACACTACTGCTACTGAGTACTGACTGTTTAACATTACTGCTACTGAGTACTGACTGGTTAACACAACTGCTACTGAGTACTGACTGTTTAACACTACTGCTACTGAGTATTGACTGTTTAACATTACTGTTACTGAGTACTGACCGGTTAACACTGCTGCTACTGAGTACTGACTGTTTAACATTACTGCTACTGAGTACTGACTGTTTAACATTACTGCTACTGAGTACTGACTGTTTAACATTACTGCTACTGAGTACTGATTGGTTAACATTACTGCTACTGAGTACTGATTGGTTTACACTACTGCTACTGAGTACTGATTGGTTATCATTACTGCTACTGAGTACTGATTGGTTATCATTACTGCTACTGAGTACTGATTGGTTAACAATACTGCTACTGAGTACTGACTGGTTAACACTACTGTTACTGAGTACTGACTGGTTAACACTACTGCTACTGAGTACTGACTGGTTAGTATTACTGTTACTGAGTACTGACTGGTTAACATAACTGCTACTGAGTACTGACTGGTTAACATTACTGCTACTGAGTACTGATTGGTTAGTATTACTGCTACTGAGTACTGACTGGTTAACATTACTGTTACTGAGTACTGATTGGTTAGTATTGGTTAGTATTACTGTTACTGAGTTCTGATTGGTTAGTATTACTGTGACTGAGTTCTGATTGGTTAGTATTGGTTAGCATTACTGTTACTGAGTTCTGATTGGTTAGTATTACTGTGACTGAGTTCTGATTGGTTAGTATTGGTTAGTATTACTGTTACTGAGTTCTGATTGGTTAGTATTACTGTTACTGAGTACTGATTGGTTAGTATTACTGTTACTGAGTTCTGATTGGTTAGTATTGGTTAGTATTACTGTTACTGAGTTCTGATTGGTTAGTATTGGTTAGTATTACTGTTACTGAGTTCTGATTGGTTAGTATTACTGTTACTGAGTACTGATTGGTTAGTATTACTGTTACTGAGTTCTGATTGGTTAGTATTAACAGCTCTATTACTGATCAGTAACTGAAGGGAAGAGTGTTCAGGTCATCACTGTGAGCGGTAAACAGGCCGAGTGTGCCGGCGGTGCTTTACTGAGTAATAGAACTGGGTGATCACTGATAGTCTGAACTCCTGAACACTGATTAGCTAATCAGCAGTTTCCTGGTTCAATACCGGTCAGCAGGTCAGCAGGTCAGCAGGTCAGCAGGTCTGAGCTGCAGCGCTGACTGCAGAACCCAAATACTCACAGCGTGTGTTTCTGATCATAACCGCAGTAAACTAGTTCTGCTGATTAACAGTAAATAATGATTGGTAATAATAATAATAATAATAATAATAATAATAATAATAATAATAATAATGACCACATTTATTACCACATCCGAGAACTGCCAAACTACACAAGGAACCCCCAAAGCCCCGCCAGGAACCCCCAAAGCCCCGCCAGGAACCACCACAGCCCCGCCAGGAACCACCACAGCCACGCCAGGAACCACCACAGCCACGCCAGGAACCACCACAGCCACGCCAGGAACCACCACAGCCACGCCAGGAACCACCACAGCCACGCCGGGAACCACCACAGCCACGCCAGAAACCACCACCACAACGCCAATACCACCACAGCCACACCAGGAACCCCCACAGCCACGCCAGGAACCCCCACAGCCACGCCAGGAACCCCCACAGCCACGCCAGGAACCACCACAGCCGCGCCAATACCACCACAGCCACGCCAGAAACCACCACCACAACGCCAATATCACCACAGCCACGCCAGGAACCACCACAGCCACGCCAATACCACCACAGTCACGCCAGAAACCACCACCACAACGCCAATACCACCACAGCCACGCCAGGAACCCCCACAGCCACGCCAGGAACCACCACAGCCACGCCAATACCACCACAGTCACGCCAGAAACCACCACCACAACGCCAATACCACCACAGCCACGCCAGGAACCCCCACAGCCACGCCAGGAACCCCCACAGCCACGCCAGGAACCCCCACAGCCACGCCAGGAACCCCCACAGCCACGCCAATACCACCACAGT
>CM038708.1:2401133-2433633 GCA_021613375.1 Megaleporinus macrocephalus | reverse complement strand
CGCCTCCTGCTGGAGGTCAGCAGGTCAGCAGGTTGAACAGTTAGTTTTACTACTAGATTAACATCAGAGTCATAACTGAACACACTCCACCACCCCGGGCAGGAAACAGGGTCAGTCACTACAGAGTAATACACTCTTACACACCAACCACACCAACCACACCAACCACACCAACCAACCACACCAACCAACCACCACCAACCAACCACCAACCAACCACACACCAACCAACCACCAACCAACCACACACCAACCACACCAACCACACACCAACCACACCAACCACCAACCACACCAACCACACCAACCAACCACCACCAACCAACCAACCACCAACCAACCACACACCAACCAACCACCAACCAACCACACACCAACCACACCAACCACACACCAACCAACCACCAACCAACCACACACCAACCACACCAACCACCAACCACACCAACCACCCACCAACCAACCACCACCAACCAACCACCAACCAACCACACACCAACCAACCACCAACCAACCACACACCAACCACACCAACCACACACCAACCAACCACCAACCAACCACACCAACCACACCAACCAACCACCACCAACCAACCACCAACCAACCACACACCAACCACACCAACCACACACCAACCAACCACCAACCAACCACACACCAACCACACCAACCACACACCAACCAACCACCAACCAACCACACACCAACCACACCAACCACCAACCACACCAACCACACCAACCAACCACCACCAACCAACCACCAACCAACCACACACCAACCAACCACCAACCAACCAACCACCAACCACACCAACCACACCAACCAACCACACACCAACCAACCACCAACCAACCACACACCAACCACACCAACCACACACCAACCAACCACCAACCAACCACCACCAACCACACCAACCACCAACCACACCAACCACACCAACCAACCCACCCACCAACCACCCACCAACCAACCACACACCAACCAACCACCAACCAACCACACCACCAACCCACACCAACCACCAACCACACCAACCACACCAACCAACCACCACCAACCAACCACCAACCAACCACACACCAACCACACACCAACCACACACCAACCAACCACACCAACCAACCACCAACCACCACCAACCAACCACACACCAACCACACACCAACCACACACCAACCACACACCAACCAACCACACCAACCACACCAACCAACCACCACCAACCAACCACACACCAACCAACCACCAACCAACCACCACCAACCAACCACACACCACACACCAACCAACCACACCAACCACACACCAACCAACCACCAACCAACCACACACCAACCACACACCAACCACACCAACCAACCACACCAACCAACCACACCAACCAACCACCAACCAACCACACACCAACCACACCAACCAACCACCACCAACCAACCACACATCACACACCAACCAACCACACCAACCACACACCAACCAACCACACCAACCAACCACACACCAACCAACCACACACCAACCAACCACCAACCAACCACACCAACCAACCACACCAACCAACCACCAACCAACCACACACCAACCAACCACACACCAACCACCAACCACACCAACCACACCAACCACACACCAACCAACCACACCAACCAACCACACCAACCAACCACCAACCAACCACACACCAACCACACCAACCACACACCAACCAACCACACCAACCAACCACCACCAACCAACCACCAACCAACCACACACCAACCAACCACCAACCAACCACACACCAACCACACCAACCAACCACCAACCAACCACACCAACCAACCACACCAACCAACCACCACCAACCAACCACACACCACACACCAACCAACCACACACCAACCACACACCAACCAACCACCAACCAACCACACCAACCAACCACCAACCAACCACCAACCAACCACACACCACACACCAACCACACACCAACCACACAAACCAACCACCAACCAACCACATCAACCACACACCAACCACACACCAACCAACCACACACCAACCAACCACCAACCAACCAACCACACACCAACCACACACCAACCAACCACACCAACCAACCACACCAACCACCAACCACACCAACCACACACCAACCTACCACACACCAACCAACCACCAACCAACCACACCAACCAACCACCAACCAACCACACCAACCAACCACCACCAACCAACCACACACCAACCACACACCACACACCAACCACACACCAACCAACCCCACCAACCAACCACCACCAACCAACCAGCAACCAACCACACACCACACACCAACCAACCACACACCAACCAACCACCAACCAACCACACCAACCACACACCAACCAACCACACACCAACCACACAAACCAACCACCAACCAACCACACCAACCACACACCAACCAACCACCAACCAACCACCAACCAACCACCAACCACACACCAACCACACACCAACCAACCACCAACCAACCACACCAACCACCAACCACACCAACCACACACCAACCAACCACACACCAACCACACACCAACCAACCACACACCAACCACACACCAACCACACCAACCACACACCAACCAACCACCAACCAACCAACCACCAACCAACCACACCAACCAACCACACACCAACCACACACCAACTACACCCCAACCAACCACACACCAACCAACCACCAACCACACACCAACCAACCACCAACCACACACCAACCAACCACACACCAACCACACACCAACCAACCACCACCCCGGGCAGGAAACAGGGTCAGACACTATAGAGTAATACACTCTTACACACCACACACCAACCACACACCAACCACACACCACACACCAACCAACCACACACCAACCACACACCAACCACACCCCAACCAACCACACACCAACCAACCACACACCAACCAACCACCAACCACACACCAACCAACCACCACCCCGGGCAGGAAACAGGGTCAGTTACTATAGAGTAATACACTCTTACACACCACACACCAACCACACACCAACCACACACCAACCAACCACCAACCACACACCAACCAACCACCACCCCGGGCAGGAAACAGGGTCAGTCACTATAGAGTAATACACTCTTACACACCACACCCCACACACCAACCACACACCAACCACACACCAACCAACCACACACCAACCAACCACACACCACACACCAACCACACACCAACCACCAACCACACAACCACACACCAACCACACCAACCAACCACACACCAACCACACCAACCACACCAACCAACCACACACCAACCACACCAACCACACACCAACCAACCACCAACCCTGGGCAGGAAATAGGGTCAGTCACTATAGAGTAATACACTCTTACACCCCACACACCAACCACACACCAACCAACCACACACCAACCAACCACACACCAACCACACCAACCAACCAACCACCACCCCGGGCAGGAAACAGGGTCAGTCACTACCGAGTAATACACTCTTACACACCACACACCAACCACACCAACCAACCACACACCAACCACACCAACCACACACCAACCAACCACCAACCCTGGGCAGGAAATAGGGTCAGTCACTATAGAGTAATACACTCTTACACCCCACACACCAACCACACACCAACCAACCACACACCAACCAACCACACACCAACCAACCACACACCAACCACACCAACCAACCAACCACCACCCCGGGCAGGAAACAGGGTCAGTCACTACCGAGTAATACACTCTTACACACCACACACCAACCACACCCCACACACCAACCACACACCCACCACACAGGAAACAGGGTCATTCAGTACAGAGTAATAAACCATTACACACCACACACCAACCAACTACATACCAACCACACACCAACCAACTACATACCAACCACACACCAACCAACCACCAACCACACCACCAACCACACACCATCCAACCACCAACCACACCACCAAACAACCACATACCAACCACACCCCAACCACACCACCAAACAACCACACACCAACCACACCACCAAACAACCACATACCACACCACCAAACAACCACACACCAACCACACCACCAAACAACCACACACCAACCACCAAACACACACCAACCACACCCCAACCAACCACACCACCAAACAACCACATACCAACCACACACCCACCACACCCCAACCAACCACACCCTAACCCAACCACACACCAACCACACCCCAACCAACCACACCAGCACACACCCACCACACACACCCCAACCAACCACCAAACAACCACACACCAACCACACCCTAACCCAACCACACCCCAATCACACCCCAACCAACCACACCACCAAACAACCACCAACCACACACCATCCAACCACCAACCACACACCATCCAACCACCAACCACACCACCAAACAACCACATACCAACCACACCACCAAACAACCACACACCAACCACACCACCAAACAACCACATACCACACCACCAAACAACCACACACCAACCACAAACCAACCACACCACCAAACAACCATACACCAACCACACCCTAACCCAACCACACACCAACCAACCACACACCAACCACACCCCAACCAACCACACCACCAAACAACCACATACCAACCACACACCCACCACACCCCAACCAACCACACACCAACCACACCACCACACACCAACCACACCCTAACCCAACCACACACCAACCACACCCCAACCAACCACACCAGCACACACCCACCACACACACCCCAACCAACCACACCACCAAACAACCACCAAACAACCACACACCAACCACACCCTAACCCAACCACACCCCAATCACACCCCAACCAACCACACCACCAAACAACCACACACCAACCACACCCTAACCCAACCAACCACACCCCAACCAACCACACACCAACCACACACCAACCAACCACACACCAACCACACCACCAAACAACCACACACCAACCACACCCTAACCCAACCACACCCCAACCAACCACACACCAACCCAACATCCACACACCAATCAACCAGGAAACAGGGTCAGTCACTACAGAATAATAAACCATTACACACCACACACACCAACCAACTACATACCAACCACACACCAACCAAACATCTCAGTGTCACTGCTGGACTGAGACTCGTCCACCAACCAAAACTATCCGGACAGCAGTGTCCTGTGGGCGGCGTCCTGTGTCCACTGATGAAGAACTAGAGGAACACAAACTGTGCAGCAGCAGATGAGCTACTGTCTCTGACTTTACATCTACAAGGTGGACCAGCAAGTAGTAGGAGTGTCTAATAGAGTGGACAGTGAGTGAACACAGTGTTTAAACACTCCAGCAGCAGCACTGCTGTGTCTGATCCACTCACACCAGCATTTACTCTGAAACTACGGTGGACTTCCCCTTTAAACTTTAACAATACACACATCATTACATCACACAGTCCTTACAGACTGACCACTGCTGCCCGTACATCAGCCCCTCGGGGGCAGTTCAGTCCAGTGGGGGTCAGTCTGTAAGGACTGTGTGATGTAATGACGTGTTAATGATGAAGACCATCAAGAAACCAACGACCACCAGCTGAACACCCCTCACACATCAGCTCGAGCCGCTTAAAGCAGAGACACAGTAACACAAGCCCCCCAACAGCCCACCCCACACAGCCCACCCCACACAGCCCACCCCACACAGCCCACCCGCTCCAGCCCCGGACATCTGACCTGACAGCGCTCTGTACAGCAGCCTCGCGAACATCTGCTCTCCTCCTCTCTCTCCTCCTCTCTCCTTCACTCTCCTTCACTCTCCGCCGCTCCGCTCCTCCGCGAGCGCCATTAACGCTGCGCCCGCTGCTGACGTCACCGAGGCGGAAACGCGAGGTCCGACGTGAGGAAACAAATAAGAGCGTAAATGTTTCTCTCGCGCTCCCGCGTGACCCGCTCGTGCAAGCTCGGGGTTGGGGGGGGTGGGGGCACTGCTGCGAGCGCGAGATTCACCGTGAAAACAAAATAAGCACCCACCAAGAGCACGAGGCACAACAGAACCCGCCTACAAACCCGGGGCGCGCCCCACTGCGCGCTCTCGAGGGCGCCTAACTAGGACGCCTAAGAAGTGCACACGACGCGCGTGTCTGTGCTTGAGCTTTGGGTCTGTGCATGCGCACGCTGTAGTACTAGAACACTTTCGCGTGCCTGGGCTTGTGTTCTAGAACTCTCGTTATTGCGCCGGTGTTCTAGAATGCACGTGCGTGCTTTAGTTCTAGACCAGGAGTGTGCATTAGTGTTCTAGAACGGGAACATACACGGGTATTCTAGAACCCCAGCGCAAGTAACTAGAGCTCTAGTGTTCTGGAACACTTATGTATGTTCACACGTCCTCAGGCTTGCATAAACCCAGGTTCTAGAACATATTCATACTTGCACTTGTGTTCCTGAATGCAAACACTTGTGTTCTAGATCACTAATGCATACTTGTGCTTGTGTTCTACAACTCCTGTAGCTACTTGTGCTTGACCCAGTTTTCTAGAACACTAATGCAAAATGTTCAACAACACTGACGCGTACAAGTACTTGTGTTCTAGAACACTCACGCTTGCTTGCACTTGTGTTTTAGAACACTGATGCATATATGCACCTGTGCTCTAGAATGTACTTGCTTGGACTTGTGTTCTAGATACATACCTGTGCTTGTGTTCTAAAATGCACTTGCTTGTTCTAGATACATACATGTGTGGGTGCGTTTTAGAACACTGATGTATACCTGCACTTGTGTCCTAGAATGCACATGCTTTGATGTTCTAGCTACATATCTGCACTTGTGTTTTAAAAAAACTAATGCATATATGCACTCATGTTCTAGATACATAACTGCGCTTGTGTTTTAAAATACTAATGCATATATGCACTAGTGTTCTAGATACATACCTCCACTTGTGTTGTAAAAATACTAATGCATATATGCACTAGTGTTCTAGATACATACCTGCGCTTGTTTTAAAATACTGAAACATACTTGCACTTGTGTTCTAGATACATAACGGCGCTTTTTGTTTTAAAATACTAATGCATATATGCACTTGTGCTCTAGATACATAACTGCGCTTGTGTTTTAAAATACTAATGCATATATGCACTAGTGTTCTAGATACATACCTGCTCTTGTGTTGTAAAAAAACTAATGCATATATGCACTAGTGTTCTAGATACATAACTGCGCTTGTGTTTTAAAATACTAATGCATATATGCACTAGTGTTCTAGATACATACCTGCGCTTGTTTTAAAATACTGAAGCATACATGCACTTGTGTTCTAGATACATAACTGCGCTTGTGTTTTAAAAAAACTAATGCATATATGCACTCATGTTCTAGATACATAACTGCGCTTGTGTTTTAAAATACTAATACATACACGGGTATTCTAGAACCCCAGCGCAAGTAACTAGAGCTCTAGTGTTCTAGAACACTTATGTATGTTCACACGTCCTCAGGCTTGCATAAACCCAGGTTCTAGAACATATTCATACTTGCACTTGTGTTCCTGAATGCAAACACTTGTGTTCTAGATCACTAATGCATACTTGTGCTTGTGTTCTACAACTCCTGTGGCTACTTGTGCTTGACCCAGTTTTCTAGAAAACTAATGCAAAATGTTCAACAACACTGATGCGTACAAGTACTTGTGTTCTAGAACACTCACGCTTGCTTGCACTTGTGTTTTAGAACACTGATGCATATATGCACCTGTGCTCTAGAATGTACTTGCTTGGACTTGTGTTCTAGATACATACCTGTGCTTGTGTTCTAAAATGCACTTGCTTGTTCTAGATACATACATGTGTGGGTGCGTTTTAGAACACTGATGTATACCTGCACTTGTGTCCTAGAATGCACATGCTTTGATGTTCTAGCTACACATCTGCACTTGTGTTTTAAAAAACTAATGCATATATGCACTTGTGTTCTAGATACATAACGGCGCTTTTTGTTTTAAAATACTAATGCATATATGCACTTGTGTTCTAGATACATAACTGCGCTTGTGTTTTAAAAAAACTAATGCATATATGCACTTATGTTCTAGATACATAACTGCGCTTGTGTTTTAAAATACTAATGCATATATGCACTAGTGTTCTAGATACATACCTGCGC
The DNA here is from genome assembly GCA_021613375.1 of Megaleporinus macrocephalus. Lineage (NCBI taxonomy): Eukaryota > Metazoa > Chordata > Actinopteri > Characiformes > Anostomidae > Megaleporinus > Megaleporinus macrocephalus. Next base: position 2,425,455 of record CM038708.1, on the reverse strand, counting down.
TTGTGTTTCAAAATACTAATGCATATATGCACTAGTGTTCTAGATACATACCTGCACTTGTTTTAAAATACTGAAACATACTTGCACTTGTGTTCTAGATACATAACGGCGCTTTTTGTTTTAAAATACTAATGCATATATGCACTTGTGTTCTAGATACATAACTGCGCTTGTGTTTTAAAATACTAATGCATATATGCACTAGTGTTCTAGATACATACCTGCGCTTGTTTTAAAATACTGAAGCATACATGCACTTGTGTTCTAGATACATAACTGCGCTTGTGTTTTAAAAAAACTAATGCATATATGCACTTGTGTTCTAGATACATACCTGCGCTTGTGTTTTAGAACACTGATGCATGCTCTTAATTGTGTTCTACAATGCATTTGCTTGGACTTGTGTTCTAGATACATACTTGTGCTTTGGAGCACTTATGCATACATGGACTTGTGTTCTAGATTGTATGCGCTTGCACATGAATACATATATGTACGCCTGTGTTCAAGATGTGTTTCAAACCGGGCTGCGTCTCAAATCGAGCCCTGGTTCACTACAGAGTGGAGGACTTTAAATAGATATTTATTAATGTACAGGTACCGAATGAGCTAATTAGTCCCTCCGGAGAGAATGTTTACAGAACCTTCAGTGACGCGGAACACCTGGAACGTTCTTGATCTCAAAACAAACAACCGCATCACCAACAACAAAACAACCGACAGCAGCAAGTGTGCACTTGGGGCCTGTAGTGCGCACTCGCTCCCTCGTCGTACCCGGATGTACAGGGCGCTGCAGCTCCTGCTATCGGCGCCTGTGTGAAGTGCAGCGCGGCGCGGACTCGGCCGGACAAAGTTAGTACAAAACCGCAACCAGAACCGACTAAACTCCACCATGTTCGGCTCCTCCAGGTCGGGAGGCGTGAGAGGAGGTCAGGACCAGTTCAACTGGGACGATGTTAAAGCGGACAAACACAGAGAAAACTATCTGGGTAAGAGAAGAAGCGGCCGAGCTAACGGCTAACTTAGCTTAGCTTAGCATACCATAAGGACAGCGGTCCTCAAGTCGGAGCGCCTCCGCCTGAATCCGGGTTTACTAATTTCACCAGCTTTCACACAAATATACACGATTTGTCACGTTTTAAACACTTTTCCTAACTCGAACTCTCCGCTCCACCTTAAATAGTACAGCAGTGTTTAAGGTGGAACAGCGCCAGCTTCTTATTAGCACAGCAGCTAATATAGCCAGCACGAGCTTCAGTTTCAGATAAACAGTCTTAAACGAGCTCCACAGTTCAACTAGTATCAGATAAAGAGGAGTTAAGATAAAGAGGAGTTAAGATAAAGAGGAGTTAAGATAAAGAGGAGTAAAGATAAAGAACGAGTGAGTAACTCCGCTAAAAGTCCCGGATGTAGTGGCGGAGTCGTCCTCCACGTTGTGGTGAAGTGAAAGTGAGGAGCTGCTGGTTTTACTGCTCCTCACAGCAGACTGAGCTCCTACCTGCTCCTGCACAGCTTTCTCTCATCTCCTCCGGCTCTCCTCTCCTCTCCGCGGCGCGTACAGCCCGGACAGCTCTCTGTCTCTGACCCGCTGCGGCCTCCGCTCCGCTCCGGACTTTTAACTTTTACCTCCTCTAAAATTAGAGCTGCGCTCCCTCTTCAGCCCTGAGAGGCACCAGTCCGCGCGCACACACCTCCTAACACCACACACCAGTCCCTCCCAGTCCGCGCGCTCACACCTCCTAACACCACACACCAGTCCCTGCCAGTCCGCGCGCACACACCTCCTAACACCACACACCAGTCCCTCCCAGTCCGCGCGCTCACACCTCCTAACACCACACACCAGTCCCTCCCAGTCCGCGCGCTCACACCTCCTAACACCACACACCAGTCCCTGCCATGGGGAGATGTTTAAATGTTTGTGTGGAGATGTTTAAATGTTTGTGTGGAGATGAGGAGATGTTTGTGTGAAGATGGGGAGATGTTTGTATGGAGATGAGATGTTTGTATGGAGATGAGATGTTTGTATGGAGATGAGATGTTTTTATGGAGATGAGATGTTTGTGTGGAGGTGTTTAAATGTGTGTGTGGAGGTGTTTAAATGTGTGTGTGGAGATGTTTAAATGTTTGTGTGGAGATGTTTAAATGTTTGTGTGGAGATGTTTAAATGTGTGTGTGGAGATGAGGAGATGTTTGTGTGAAGATGGGGAGATGTTTGTGTGAAGATGGGGAGATGTTTGTGTGAAGATGGGGAGATGTTTGTGTGAAGATGGGGAGATGTTTGTGTGAAGATGGGGAGATGTTTTTATGGAGATGAGATGTTTGTATGGAGATGTTTAAATGTGTTTGTGGAGATGAGGAGATGTTTGTGTGAAGATGGGGAGATGTTTGTGTGAAGATGGGGAGATGTTTGTGTGAAGATGGGGAGATGTTTTTATGGAGATGAGATGTTTGTATGGAGATGTTTAAATGTGTGTGTGGAGATGAGGAGATGTTTGTGTGAAGATGGGGAGATGTTTGTGTGAAGATGGGGAGATGTTTGTGTGAAGATGGGGAGATGTTTTTATGGAGATGAGATGTTTGTATGGAGATGTTTAAATGTGTTTGTGGAGATGAGGAGATGTTTGTGTGAAGATGGGGAGATGTTTTTATGGAGATGAGATGTTTGTATGGAGATGAGATGTTTGTATGGAGATGTTTAAATGTTTGTGTGGAGGTGTTTAAATGTGTGTGTGGAGATGTTTAAATGTGTGTGTGGAGATGTTTAAATGTGTGTGTGGAGATGAGGAGATGTTTGTGTGAAGATGAGGAGATGTTTTTATGGAGATGAGATGTTTAAATGTGTGTGTGGAGGTGTTTAAATGTGTGTGTGGAGATGTTTAAATGTGTGTGTGGAGATGAGGAGATGTTTGTGTGAAGATGAGGAGATGTTTTTATGGAGATGAGATGTTTAAATGTTTGTGTGGAGATGTTTAAATGTGTGTGTGGAGATGAGGAGATGTTTGTGTGAAGATGGGGAGATGTTTTTATGGAGATGAGATGTTTGTATGGAGATGTTTAAATGTTTGTGTGGAGGTGTTTAAATGTGTGTGTGGAGATGTTTAAATGTGTGTGTGGAGATGAGGAGATGTTTGTGTGAAGATGGGGAGATGTTTGTATGGAGATGAGATGTTTGTATGGAGATGAGATGTTTGTGTGGAGGTGTTTGTGTGCTCTGTCTGTTACTGACAGCTGATGGTCTTGTAGGGAACTCCCTGATGGCCCCGGTGGGCCGCTGGCAGAAGGGCCGGGACCTAACATGGTACGCTAAAGATAAGACGAGTGGGGGCTCGTCCAGGGAGCAGGAGCTGGCGGCCGTGCGAGAGGCTGAACGTGAGGCTATGATGGCGGCGCTGTGAGTGTGAACTCTTCATTTCCCTGTTTAAATCAGACTCAGCATCAGAATCACACTAACAACCATGTCTGATTACCCATAACACAAACCAGCACACGAGACCTCACTGAGAATTAGAGACGCTGAGACCTCACTGAGACCTCACTGAGAATTAGAGACGCTGAGACCTCACTGAGAATTAGAGACGCTGAGACCTCACTGAGACCTCACTGAGACCTCACTGAGAATTAGAGACGCTGAGACCTCACTGAGACCTCACTGAGACCTCACTGAGAATTAGAGACTCTCAGACCTCACTGAGACCTCACTGAAAATTAGAGACTCTGAGACCTCACTGAGACCTTACTGAGACCTCACTGAGAATTAGAGACTCTGAGACCTCACTGAGAATTAGAGACTCTGAGACCTTACTGAGACCTCAATGAGACCTCACTGAGAATTAGAGACTCTAAGACCTCACTGAGAATTAGAGAATTAGAGATGCTGAGACCTCACTGAGAATTAGAGAATTAGACCTCACTGAGAATTAGAGAATTAGAGACCTCACTGAGAATTCAAGACTCTGAGACCTCACTGAGAATGAGAGACTCTGAGACCTCACTGAGAATTAGAGACTCTGAGACATCACTGAGACCTTACTGAGACCTCACTGAGAATTAGAGACTCTGAGACCTCACTGAGAATTAGAGACTCTGAGACCTCAATGAGACCTCAATGAGACCTCACTGAGAATTAGAGACTCTGAGACCTCACTGAGAATTAGAGACGCTGAGACCTCACTGAGAATTAGACAATTAGAGACCTCACTGAGAATTCAAGACTCTGAGACCTCACTGAGACCTCACTGAGAATTAGAAACTCTGAGACCTCACTGAGATCTTACTGAGACCTCACTGAGAATTAGAGACTCTGAGACCTCACTGAGACCTCACTGAGACCTCACTGAGACCTCACTGAGACCTCACTGAGAATTAGAGACTCTGAGACCTCACTGAGAATTAGAGACTCTGAGACCTCACTGAGACCTCACTGAGACCTCACTGAGAATCTAGGATAACCTAGAAATAAAAGCATGTTGAAGAGAAACTTCTGTGTTCTATATGCTGTGACTGGTTATGTGTTCTAGATTCTGTGACTGGTTATGTGTTCTAGATGCTGTGACTGGTTTTCTAGGCACCGTGACTGGTTATGTGTTCTAGATTCTGTGACTGGTTATGTGTTCTAGATGCTGTGACTGGTTTTCTAGGCACCGTGACTGGTTATGTGTTCTAGATTCTGTGACTGGTTATGTGTTCTAGATGCTGTGACTGGTTTTCTAGACGCCGTGACTGCTTATGTTTTCAAGACGCTTTGACTGGTTATGTGTTCTAGACGCTTTGACTGGTTATGTTTTCTAGATGCTGTGACTGATTATGTGTTCTAGATGCTGTTACTGGTTATGTGTTCTAGACGCCGTGACTGGTTATGTTTTCTAGACGCCGTGACTGGAGACCTCACTGAGACCTCACTGAGACCTCACTGAGAATTAGAGACTCTGAGACCTCACTGATAACTAGACACAACTGAGACCTCACTGAGACCGTACTGAGACCTCACTGAGAATTAGAGACTCTGAGACCTCACTGAGAATTAGACTCTGAGACCTCACTGAGATCTCACTGAGAATCTAGGATAACCTAGAAATAAAAGCATGTTGAAGAGAAACTTTGTGTTCTAGATGCTGTGACTGGTTATGTGTTCTAGATGCTGTGACTGGTTATGTGTTCTAGATGCTGTGACCGGTTATGTGTTCTAGATGCTGTGACCGGTTATGTGTTCTAGATTCTGTGACTGGTTATGTGTTCTAAATGCCGTGACATCGTATTTTTTTCTAGAAGCCGTGACTGCTTATGTTTTCTAGATGCCGTGACTGCTTATGTGTTCTAGATGCCGTGACTGGTTATGTTTTCTAGACGCCGTGACTGGAGACCTCACTGAGACCTCACTGAGACCTCACTGAGAATTAGAGACTCTGAGACCTCACTGATAACTAGACACAACTGAGACCTCACTGAGACCGTACTGAGACCTCACTGAGAATTAGAGACTCTGAGACCTCACTGAGAATTAGACTCTGAGACCTCACTGAGATCTCACTGAGAATCTAGGATAACCTAGAAATAAAAGCATGTTGAAGAGAAACTTTGTGTTCTAGATGCTGTGACTGGTTATGTGTTCTAGATGCTGTGACTGGTTATGTGTTCTAGATGCTGTGACCGGTTATGTGTTCTAGATGCTGTGACCGGTTATGTGTTCTAGATTCTGTGACTGGTTATGTGTTCTAAATGCCGTGACATCGTATTTTTTTCTAGAAGCCGTGACTGGTTATGTGTTCCAGATGCCGTGACCGTTTATGTGTTCTAGATGCCGTGACTGGTTATGTGTTCTAAATGCCGTGACCGGTTATGTGTTCTAGATGCCGTGACCGATTATGTGTTCTAGATGCCGTGACATCTTATTTTTTTTATAGATGCCGTGACTGCTTATGTTTTCTAGATGCTGTGACTGCTTATGTGTTCTAGATGCCGTGACTGCTTATGTGTTCTAGATGCTGTGACTGGTTTTCTAGATGCTGTGACTTGCTTATGTTTTCTAGATGCCGTGACTTGTGTTCTAGATGCCGTGACATCTTATTTTTTTTATAGATGCCGTGACTGCTTATGTTTTCTAGATGCCGTGACTGCTTATGTGTTCTAGATGCTGTGACTGGTTATGTTTTCTAGATGCTGTGACTGGTTATGTGTTCTAGATGCTGTGACTGGTTATGTTTTCTAGATGCTGTGACTGGTTATGTTTTCTAGATGCTGTGACTGCTTATGTGTTCTAGATGCTGTGACTGGTTATGTTTTCTAGATGCTGTGACTGGTTATGTTTTCTAGATGCTGTGACTGCTTATGTTTTCTAGATGCCGTGACTGCTTATGTGTTCTAGATGCTGTGACTGCTTATGTGTTCTAGATGCTGTGACTGCTTATGTTTTCTAGATGCCGTGACTGCTTATGTGTTCTAGATGCTGTGACTTGCTTATGTTTTCTAGATGCTGTGACTGGTTATGTTTTCTAGATGCTGTGACTGGTTATGTTTTCTAGATGCTGTGACTGCTTATGTTTTCTAGATGCTGTGACTGCTTATGTTTTCTAGATGCTGTGACTGCTTATGTGTTCTAGATGCTGTGACTGGTTATGTTTTCTAGATGCTGTGACTGCTTATGTTTTCTAGATGCTGTGACTGCTTATGTTTTCTAGAGGCTGTGACTGGTTTTCTAGGCACCGTGACTGGTTATGTTTTTTAGATGCCGTGACTGGTTATGTGTTCTAGATGCTGTGACTGGTTTTCTAGACGCCGTGACTGCTTATGTTTTCAAGACGCCTTGACTGGTTATGTGTTCTAGATGCCTTGACTGGTTATGTGTTCTAGACGCCTTGACTGGTTATGTTTTCTAGATGCTGTGACTGGTTATGTTTTCTAGATGCTGTGACTGATTATGTGTTCTAGATGTCGTCACTGGTTGTGTTTGTTAGATGTCGTGACTGGTTATGTTTGCTAGACGCCACGACTGGTTATGTTTTCTAGACGCCGCGACTGGTTATGTTTTCTAGACGCCGCGGCTGGTTATGTTTGCTAGATGCCTTGACTGGTTATGTGTTCTAGACGCCGTGACTGGTTATGTGTTCTAGACGCCGTGACTGGTTGTGTGTTCTAGACGCCGTCACTGGTTGTGTTTGTTAGATGTCGTGACTGGTTATGTTTGCTAGACGCCGCGACTGGTTATGTTTGCTAGATGCCGTGACTGGTTATGTGTTCTAGATGCTGTGACTGGTTTTCTAGATGCCGTGACTGCTTATGTTTTCAAGACGCCTTGACTGGTTATGTGTTCTAGACGCCTTGACTGGTTATGTTTTCTAGACGCCTTGACTGGTTATGTTTTCTAGACGCCTTGACTGGTTATGTGTTCTAGACGCCGTGACTGGTTATGTGTTCTAGACGCCGTGACTGGTTGTGTGTTCTAGACGCCTTGACTGGTTGTGTGTTCTAGATGCCATGACTGGTTGTGTGTTCTAGATGCCGTGACTGGTTGTGTGTTCTAGATGCCATGACTGGTAATGTTTTCTAGATGCCGTGACTGGTTATGTGTTCTAGATGCAGTGACTTGTTATGGGTTCTAGATGCAGTGACTGGTTATGTTATCTGTTTTTAGGGGTCATAAAACAGTGCAGAGACGTCCGGCTGGTCTCACGAAGGAGGTAGGTGTTCACAGCCTTATTCGCTCTCGGTCTGTATCACAGCCTCACTGGAGTTATGAGCGGCATGTTCTAGATATGCTCTGATCTGTGTTGGTTCTCTCTGAAGGATCTGGCGGACGTTTGTAGGAGAGACGGAGACGCAGAGGAGCGAAGCGTCGACAGAATCTCTGGACTCGGAAGCTCCAGGTACACACACATACTTAAAGCCACAGATTGTACTCTGACAATGTTCAGAATCCAGATGAAGGCAGTGTGTGAGGAACAGAGTGGAGGAGATGGAGGCAGTATGTGAGGAACAGAGTGGAGGAGATGGAGGCAGTGTGTGAGGAACAGAGTGGAGGAGATGGAGGCAGTATGTGAGGAACAGAGTGGAGGAGATGGAGGCAGTATGTGAGGAACAGAGTGGAGGAGATGGAGGCAGTATGTGAGGAACAGAGTGGAGGAGATGGAGGCAGTGTGTGAGGAACAGAGTGGAGGAGATGGAGGCAGTGTGTGAGGAACAGAGTGGAGGAGATGGAGGCAGTGTGTGGGGAACAGAGTGGAGGAGATGGAGGCAGTGTGTGGGGAACAGAGTGGAGGAGATGGAGGTGAAGAACAGTGGAGGAGATGGAGATAAAGAGCAGAGTTGAAGAGATGTAGGTGAAGAACAGAGTGGAGGAGATGGAGGTAAGGAACAGAGAGGAGGAGATGGAGGTGAGGAACAGAGTGGAGGAGATGGAGGTGAAGAACAGAGTGGAGGAGATGGAGGTGAGGAACAGAGTGGAGGCCCAGACTGATTGGGTCTAGACTGACTGGGTCCAGACTGACTAAGTCTAGACTGACTGGGTCCGGCTGACTGGGTGAACTTCTGGGTCCAGACTGACCGTGTCTAGACTGACTGGGTACGGACTGACTGGGTCCAGACTGACTGGGTGAACTTCTGGGTCCAGACTGACCGTGTCTAGACTGACTGGGTACGGACTGACTGGGTCCAGACTGACTGGGTGAACTTCTGGGTCCAGACTGAGGTGAACGTCTCTGAATGTCCCCTCTGTATGTGCTGTACAGTGCAGGGTCCAGAGGGATGGTCCTGTCTAAGCAGGAGAAGGAGGCAGTGAAGATGGGTCTGCCTGTGTTTACAGTACGTACCAGCTGTAATACAGCAGCACTACATCATATCAACCTCAGTATATCAATATCACCTTACTTTACTGTTATTATTATTATTATTATTATTATTATTATGGAAGTAGTAGTATTTGCCACATGTTTTCATAAAAAATATATACACGTGAGCTTATAAAGTAAACATGATTATTATTCTGGAATAAATCATATTTAACTAATAAATAAAAGATGTGTGTAATGTGGTCTACTCTAAAGCTGGGTTTGTAGTACATCAGCTGTTCATCATTAACCTTCCTTGTTTTTTCCAGCATCACAAGCCGGTAGGAGGTGAGGAGGCCGCGGTGAGGAGAGCAGAGGAACCTCACAGAGAAGAAGCAGAGAAAAGGTTCTGCTCTGATACTGTATATTTATTAGGAAAGAAAGATGTTTAGTGAGGTTCTTCACAGCTTTCTAATGTCTCGAATGGTGTTTACAGTGGTGGTGTTTACAGTGGTGGTGATGATGGTGTTCACGGTGTTGGTGGTTGTGTTTACGGTGTTGGTGGAGGTGTTTACGATGGTGGTGATGATGGTGTTTACAGTGGTGATGATGGTGTTTACAGTGGTGGTGATGGTGTTTACAGTGGCGGTGATGGTGTTTGTGGTGATGATGGTGTTTACAGTGGTGGTGATGGTGTTTACAGTGGTGGTGTTTACAGTGGCGGTGATGGTGTTTGTGGTGATGATGGTGTTTACAGTGGTGGTGATGGTGTTTACAGTGGTGGTGGTGGTGTTTACAATGGTGATGATGATGTTTACAGTGGTGATGATGATGTTTACAGTGGTGGTGATGGTGTTTACAGTGGTGATGGTGTTTACAGCGGTGATGATGGTGTTTACAGTGGCTGTGGTGGTGGTGGTGGTGTTTACAGTGGTGGTGGTGGTGTTTACAGTGGCGGTGATGATGGTGTTTACAGTGGTGATGATGGTGTTTACAGTGGTGATGGTGTTTACAGTGGTGGTGGTGATGTTTACAGTGGTGATGGTGTTTACAGTGTTGGTGGTGATGTTTACAGTGGTGGTGATGGTGTTTACAGTGGTGGTGATGGTGTTTACAGTGATGGTGATGATGTTTACAGTGGTGGTGATGGTGTTTACAGTGTTGGTGGTGATGTTTACAGTGGTGATGATGTTTACAGTGGTGGTGAAGGTGTTTACAGTGGTGATGGTGTTTACAGTGATGGTGATGGTGTTTACAGTGATGGTGATGGTGTTTACAGTGGTGGTGATGGTGGTGTTTGCAGTGGTGGTGATGATGTTTACAGTGGTGGTGATGTTTATAGTGATGGTGATGTTTACAGTGTTGGTGGTGATGTTTACAGTGGTGATGGTGTTTACAGTGGTGGTGATGGTGTTTACAGTGGTGGTGATGATGTTTACAGTGATGGTGATGTTTACAGTGTTGGTGGTGATGTTTACAGTGGTGATGATGTTTACAGTGATGGTGATGTTTACAGTGTTGGTGGTGATGGTGTTGACAGTGGTGGTGGTGATGGTGTTTACAGTGGTGGTGATGGTGTTTACAGTGGAGGTGATGGTGTTTACAGTGGTGGTGGTGATGGTGTTTACGGTGGTGGTGATGGTGTTTACAGTGGTGGTGGTGATGTTTACAGTGGTGATGGTGTTTACAGTGGTGGTGATGGTGTTTACAGTGGAGGTGATGGTGTTTACAGTGGTGGTGGTGATGGTGTTTACGGTGGTGGTGATGATGTTGTTTACAGTGATGGTGATGGTGTTTACAGTGGTGGTGATGGTGTTTACAGTGGTGGCGGTGATGGTGTTTACAGTGGTGGTGATGGTGTTTACAGTGGTGGTGGTGATGTTTACAGTGGTGATGGTGTTTATAGTGGTGGTGATGTTTATAGTGATGGTGATGTTTACAGTGTTGGTGGTGATGTTTACAGTGGTGGTGATGGTGTTTACAGTGGTGGTGGTGATGGTGTTTACAGTGGTGGTGGTGATGGTGTTTACAGTGATGGTGATGGTGTTTACAGTGGTGGTGATGGTGTTTACAGTGGTGGCGGTGATGGTGTTTACAGTGGTGGTGATGGTGTTTACAGTGGTGGTGGTGATGTTTACAGTGGTGATGGTGTTTATAGTGGTGGTGATGTTTATAGTGATGGTGATGTTTACAGTGTTGGTGGTGATGTTTACAGTGGTGGTGATGGTGTTTACAGTGGTGGTGGTGATGGTGTTTACAGTGGTGGTGGTGATGGTGTTTACAGTGGTGGTGATGGTGTTTACAGTGGTGGTGGTGATGGTGTTTACAGTGGTGGTGATGGTGTTTACAGTGGTGGTGATGGTGTTTACAGTGGTGGTGATGGTGTTTACAGTGGTGGTGATGGTGTTTACAGTGGTGGTGATGGTAACCAGGGGTCTCCATGTCTACAACACTAATCTCCACATTGTATTTACTATGAAACCCACCAGTGAAGCTACACGTGTCTTCTGAGTTTATCTGGATGTTGATGGTAAAATGTGGAAGATCTGAAAATACTAGGTTTTCTTTGGGGACTATTTGAACCTCACAGCGTCCTGCATGTATCCCTCCACCATGAATGGAGTTTAAGACTGAGATCTTCTCTAAACTATCATAAACAGCGTCTCAGAATCAGACAGTGTATTTATAACATCTACTGTAAGAACTTTCTGTGAGGAGCTTCTAGAGGTGGACGTCTGGTTCCATTCACCTCCACTGTGAACAGATCTGACTGTATCTAGAACAGAGGTTCACTCAGAACCTCTCTGAATGATGTTTGAGTCTGAGATGTTAAATTGAGGAGACACAGTGAACGTGTCTCGTTTTCACTCTGACAGGAGCGACGGCCAGAAGAAGAGCAAAAAGGAGAAAAAGAGTAAAAAGGAGAAGAAGAAGAAAAAGGAGAAAAAGAAGAGGCGCAAGAGAGGAACCTCGTCCGGCGCCTCGGAGTCTGACACCGACAGCAAACGGTAACTCGTTAATATCATTAGCTACAGAGCTGTTACCATGGAAACCCACCTGTCCAGCCTGCAGCAGTTTAGCTCCACCCACTCAGCTGTGTTCACTGAGGAGTAATGATGTGTTCTCTCCAGAGGGTGGCGCTGCTGCTCCAGTCTGCTGAACTGCAGCTCCTGCTGAGGAGAGTTTGAGTTACTATGAGTTTCTTATTTACACTGAACAAGTGGTTTGTTCCGATTAATATAAACATGTTTTAATAATAATAATAATAATAATAATAATAATTAATTAATTAGATGTTTATTAATCACTGCTGAGACTTTTATATCGTACAGCAGCTCATATACAACAAATACACCTAATCACACAACATACTCTCTCTGTCTCTCTCTCTGTCTCTCTCTCTGTCTCTCTCTCTGTCTCTCTCTCTGTCTCTCTCTCTGTCTCTCTCTCTGTCTCTCTATACCTCCTCTCTCTGTCTCTCTATACCTCCTCTCTGTCTCTCTCTCTCTGTCTCTCTCTCTGTCTCTCTCTCTGTCTCTCTCTCTGTCTCTCTTTCTCTCTCTCTGTCTCTCTCTCTATACCTCCTCTCTCTGTCTCTCTCTCTATACCTCCTCTCTCTGTCTCTCTCTCTCTGTCTCTCTCTCTATACCTCCTCTCTCTCTTTTTCTGTCTCTCTCTCTATACCTCCTCTCCCTGTCTCTCTCTATACCTCCTCTCTCTTTCTCTCTCTCTATACCTCCTCTCTCTGTCTCTCTCTCTATACCTCCTCTCTTTCTCTCTCTCTGTCTCTCTCTCTATACCTCCTCTCTCTGTCTCTCTCTCTATACCTCCTCTCTCTGTCTCTCTCTCTATACCTCCTCTCTCTGTCTCTCTCTCTATACCTCCTCTCTCTGTCTCTCTCTCTATACCTCCTCTCTTTCTCTCTCTCTGTCTCTCTCTCTATACCTCCTCTCTCTGTCTCTCTCTCTATACCTCCTCTCTCTGTCTCTCTCTCTATACCTCCTCTCTTTCTCTCTCTCTCTCTCTCTCTCTCTATACCTCCTCTCTCTTTCTCTCTCTCTATACCTCCTCTCTCTGTCTCTCTCTCTATACCTCCTCTCTCTGTCTCTCTCTATACCTCCTCTCTCTTTCTCTCTCTCTATACCTCCTCTCCCTGTCTCTCTCTATACCTCCTCTCTCTGTCTCTCTCTCTATACCTCCTCTCTCTGTCTCTCTGTCTCTCTCTCTATACCTCCTCTCTCTGTCTCTCTCTCTATACCTCCTCTGTCTCTCTCTCTATACCTCCTCTCTCTGTCTCTCTATACCTCCTCTCTCTCTTTCTCTCTCTGTCTCTCTCTCTATACCTCCTCTCTCTCTTTTTCTGTCTCTCTCTCTATACCTCCTCTCTCTGTCTCTCTCTCTATACCTCCTCTCTCTGTCTCTCTCTATACCTCCTCTCTCTGTCTCTCTCTCTATACCTCCTCTCTCTGTCTCTCTCTCTATACCTCCTCTCTCTGTCTCTCTCTCTATACCTCCTCTCTCTGTCTCTCTCTCTATACCTCCTCTCTCTGTCTCTCTCTATACCTCCTCTCTCTGTCTCTCTCTCTATACCTCCTCTCTCTGTCTCTCTCTATACCTCCTCTCTCTGTCTCTCTCTCTATACCTCCTCTCTTTCTCTCTCTCTATACCTCCTCTCTCTCTTTTTCTCTGTCTCTCTCTCTATACCTCCTCTCTCTCTTTTTCTCTGTCTCTCTCTCTCTCTCTCTCTCTCTCTCTCTCTCTCTCTCTCTCATCTCTGTCTCTCTCTCTATACCTCCTCTCTCTCTTTTTCTCTGTCTCTCTCTCTATACCTCCTCTCTCTCTCTCTCTCTCTCTCTCTCTCTCTCTCTGTCTCTCTCTCTATACCTCCTCTCTCTCTTTTTCTCTGTCTCTCTCTCTATACCTCCTCTCTCTGTCTCTCTCTCTATACCTCCTCTCTCTGTCTCTCTCTATACCTCCTCTCTCTGTCTCTCTCTATACCTCCTCTCTCTGTCTCTCTCTGTCTCTCTCTCTATACCTCCTCTCTCTGTCTCTCTCTCTATACCTCCTCTCTCTGTCTCTCTCTGTCTCTCTCTATACCTCCTCTCTCTGTCTCTCTCTCTATACCTCCTCTCTCTCTTTCTCTCTCTCTCTCTCTATACCTCCTCTCTCTCTTTTTCTGTCTCTCTCTCTATACCTCCTCTCTCTCTTTCTCTCTCTGTCTCTCTCTCTATGCCTCCTCTCTCTCTTTTTCTGTCTCTCTCTCTATACCTCCTCTCTTTCTCTCTCTCTCTCTCTCTCTCTCTATACCTCCTCTCTCTCTTTCTCTCTCTGTCTCTCTCTCTATACCTCCTCTCTCTGTCTCTCTCTATACCTCCTCTCTCTCTTTTTCTGTCTCTCTCTCTATACCTCCTCTCTCTCTTTTCCTGTCTCTCTCTCTATACCTCCTCTCTCTCTTTTTCTGTCTCTCTCTCTATACCTCCTCTCTTTCTCTCTCTCTCTCTCTCTATACCTCCTCTCTCTGTCTCTCTCTATACCTCCTCTCTCTCTTTCTCTCTCTGTCTCTCTCTCCATACCTCCTCTCTCTGTCTCTCTCTATACCTCCTCTCTCTCTTTTTCTGTCTCTCTCTCTATACCTCCTCTCTCTCTTTTTCTGTCTCTCTCTCTATACCTCCTCTCTTTCTCTCTCTCTCTCTCTCTATACCTCCTCTCTCTCTTTCTCTCTCTGTCTCTCTCTATACCTCCTCTCTTTCTCTCTCTCTGTCTCTCTCTCTATACCTCCTCTCTCTCTTTTTCTGTGTCTCTCTCTCTTTACCTCCTCTCTCTCTTTCTCTCTCTCTCTGTCTCTCTCTCTATACCTCCTCTCTCTCTTTCTCTCTCTGTCTCTCTCTATACCTCCTCTCTTTCTCTCTCTCTGTCTCTCTCTCTATACCTCCTCTCTCTCTTTTTCTGTGTCTCTCTCTCTTTACCTCCTCTCTCTCTTTCTCTCTCTCTCTGTCTCTCTCTCTTTACCTCCTCTCTCTCTTTCTCTGTCTCTCTCTCTTTACCTCCTCTCTCTCTTTCTCTCTCTCTCTCTCTGTCTCTCTCTCTATACCTCCTCTCTCTCTTTTTCTGTGTCTCTCTCTCTATACCTCCTCTCTTTCTCTCTCTCTCTCTCTCTCTCTCTCTCTGTCTCTCTATACCTCCTCTCTCTCTTTTTCTCTGTCTCTCTCTCTATACCTCCTCTCTCTTTCTCTCTCTCTGTCTCTCTCTCTGTCTCTCTCTCTATACCTCCTCTCTTTCTCTCTCTCTGTCTCTCTCTCTATGTCTCTCTCTCTATACCTCCTCTCTCTCTTTTTCTCTGTTTCTCTCTCTATACCTCCTCTCTCTCTTTTTCTCTGTCTCTCTCTCTATACCTCCTCTCTTTCTCTCTGTCTCTCTCTCTATACCTCCTCTCTTTCTCTCTCTCTCTCTGTCTCTCTCTCTATACCTCCTCTCTCTCTTTTTCTCTGTCTCTCTCTATACCTCCTCTCTTTCTCTCTCTCTCTCTCTCTCTCTCTATACCTCCTCTCTTTCTCTCTTTCTCTCTCTCTGTCTCTCTCTCTATACCTCCTCTCTCTCTTTTTCTCTGTCTCTCTCTCTATACCTCCTCTCTTTCTCTCTCTCTCTCTCTCTGTCTCTCTCTCTATACCTCCTCTCTCTCTTTTTCTGTGTCTCTCTCTCTATACCTCCTCTCTCTCTTTTTCTGTCTCTCTCTATACCTCCTCTCTCTCTTTCTCTCTCTGTCTCTCTCTCTATACCTCATCTCTCTCTTTTTCTGTGTCTCTCTCTCTATACCTCCTCTCTCTCTTTTTCTGTGTCTCTCTCTCTATACCTCCTCTCTCTCTTTTTCTGTCTCTCTCTCTATACCTCCTCTCTCTCTTTTCCTGTCTCTCTCTCTATACCTCCTCTCTCTCTTTTTCTGTGTCTCTCTCTCTATACCTCCTCTCTTTCTCTCTCTCTGTCTCTCTCTCTATACCTCCTCTCTCTTTTTTTCTGTCTCTCTCTCTATACCTCCTCTCTCTCTTTTTCTGTGTCTCTCTCTATACCTCCTCTCTCTCTTTTTCTGTCTCTCTGTCTCTCTCTCTATACCTCCTCTCTCTCTTTTTCTCTGTCTCTCTCTCTATACCTCCTCTCTCTCTCTGTCTCTCTCTCTATACCTCCTCTCTCTCTTTTTCTGTGTCTCTCTCTATACCTCCTTCTCTCTCTCTCTCTCTCTCTCTCTCTCTCTGTTTTCTCTTTCTCTTTCTGTATCTCTCTCTATATATATATCTCCTTCTCTATACCTCCTTCTATCTCTCTCTCTTTCTCTTTCTGTATCTCTCTCTCTCCCTCATTCTCTCTCTACATCTCTACCTCCTTCTCTCTCTCTCGACCTCCTTTTCTCTCTACCATCTTCTCTCTGTCTCTCTATACCTCCTTCTCTCTCTCTCTTTACCTCCTTCTCTGTGTCTGTCTCTCTATACCCCCTTCTCTCTCTCTCTTTACCTCCTTCTCTGTGTCTGTCTCTCTATACCTCCTTCTCTCTCTCTCTTTACCTCCTTCTCTGTGTCTGTCTCTCTATACCCCCTTCTGTCTCTCTCTTTCTGTATTTCTCTCTCTGTCTCTCTATACCTCCTTCTCTCTCTGTCTCTATACCTCCTTCTCTCTCTGTCTCTGTCTCTCTGTCTCTCTCTCTCTCTCTCTCTCTCTCTGTAGACTCAGACTGGACCGAAGTGACCGTGGCGGTGTTGACCAATCACGCTGCAGTCGGAGTGGAGCCGCTGGTCCTGACAGCCATTCAGCTCGGGGGTCAAAGGTCCACCGCGGGAGCCCCTCCTCTCCCTCTGAGGACCGCCCCCGTCACCGCAGTCCCGCCCCCTTGCTAGGGCGCCGTCCCCGCCAACGCCATGACTCGTCCTCTGACAGGGGTCGGCATGGCAACCGCCAGTCTCCACCACGGAGGCGACGTCATGACTCTGACTCCTCCTCGGACAGGGGTCACCGTGGCAACCGTCAGTCTCCACCACGTAGGCGGCGTCATGACTCGGACTCCTCCTCAGACAGGGGTCACCGTGGCAACTGTCAGTCTAAGCCTCAGAGGCAGCGTCACGACACGGACTCGGACGACTGACGGCCAGTCAGCAGCCGGCTCCCCGTCTCAGCCAATCAGAGCGCAGCGACACTCTCGGAGCTGGGACGTGTTTCTGTGACGTCACAGTCTGTTCGGGAGGTCTGCTCGAATTAAAGGGCCAGTATCACCGAAAACCGAGCTTCTCTCAATCATCTAACACGTTTTAAACATTCAGCCTACAGCAGTTTAGCCCCGCCCCTCAGCCCCGGGGACAGCCAATCACAGCAGAGCTCGCTTCCATTTACCCTCCTGCAGGGGCAGCAGCAGAAACAGCCCGTCTGATACTGAGAGTTAAAGAGAGAAGAGCTGAAGTTTCAGTTCCAGTTTCCTCCTCAGTTAAAACAAGTGCCTAGAACCAGGAGGAGCAGTCTGAGCACGTTCTTCATAATCAGACACAGCACACACTATTCAGCAGAGTTACTGACCAGTTCTAGAACATTCCTGCTCTCTCTCTCCAGAGTCATTCAGAGAGGCTCTGTGTGGAACTCTAGTTCTAGATACAGTCAGAACTGTTCACAGTGGTGGTGAATGGAACCAGACGTCCACCTCGAAAAGCTCCTCACAGAAAGTTATTACAGTAGATGTTGTAAATAATGTCTGATGTCACAACAGAACTTTTCTATGACTCTCAGTGGAACTCCTGAGTCTGACGGTGAGGATCTGGTGAGGATGCGGTGATGTTCTGGTGAGGATCTGGTGAGGGTTCTGGTGAGGATCTGGTGAGGGTTCTGGTAAGGTTCTGGTGAGGATCTGATGAGGATCTGCTGAGGATGCGGTGAGGGTTCTGGTGAGGATCTGGTGAGGTTCTGGTGAGGATCTGCTGAGGATGCGGTGAGGATCTGCTGAGGATCTGTGCTACTGAAGATGGTGAAGCTCCTGTGGGTCTTGTTTTGTGTGCAGTAACGGAGCTAAACTGTAAACAGTTATTTGTTTTAATCTGAGTCTGGTTTTTGGATGCTATCAAGTGTTTTGTAATTTTTCCAATTTTCTATAATCCTGAATCCCAGACGGGGTGGGTGACGTGGGGTCTTCCTGGTGGGCCGAGATTGCTGTGATTCTCTATGTGGACGTTAGTGAATAAAGAGTTTGATAGTTAAACCGTGTGTAATTGAATATTTCTGGTGGAGTTCCTCTAGGCTGACCAGCGGCGTGTCTGATGTTCCTCAGTACTGAAACTCCCTCGGTTCTTTAGCCCCGTGTACCAAACCTTAACTCTGAAATCAGTCCACTGCCCACTGTCCATTGACAGCAACCCAAAACTGCTCCCCAGGTACTGTATATAGATCTGCCCACCACTCCGGGCATGTATGCTTACTGCCCCCTAGTGTGTTTGTGTGTGTGTTTCAATTCTTATTTCTATATTCATAAAAAAAATACTATTTATATTATCTTTGTATTTGAATTACTATGTTTACATACATCCACCAGTTCTCAGCTGTAATGATAATAATAATAATCACCTGAGCTGATAGTTTAAAAGTCTTTATCTGATCAACAAGTGTCTGATCACCAGTAAGATCAGCAGATCTGATTAGAATAGATGTAAATAATCAGACATACAATACAAAGTAACATGAATATGTTATTGTGAGAGAAGTAGATCAGATCTTGATCCAGTTTGAAGAACAAAGTTAGGTTCCAGATTTCTCCTGGACGCCCCAGACATTGTATGAATGTGTTCAGTTCCTTCAGCAGCAAATCTTGATTTATCTTAATGAAGTACTGAGCAGTCAAAGCAGGTATTAGATGAGAACTGATAATAATACTGGGTTGTTTAGGAGAAGCTTGGAAAGAGTTAATAAACACACTGACGTATGAAAACACTACTTACTCTATTAATACTGTTTAATATTTAATAATAAAGTGTAAAAGCTCTAATTACTCTATTAATACTGATTAATATTTAATAATAAAGTGTAAAAGCTCTACTTACTCTATTAATACTGATTAATATTTAATAATAATAGTGTAAAAGCTCTACTTACTCTATTAATACTGATTAATATTTAATAATAAAGTGTAAAAGCACTACTTACTCTATTAATACTGATTAATATTTAATAATAAAGTGTAAAAGCACTACTTACTCTATTAATACTGATTAATATTTAATAATAAAGTGTAAAAGCTCTACTTACTCTATTAATACTGTTTAATATTTAATAATAAAGTGTAAAAGCTCTACTTACTCTATTAATACTGTTTAATATTTAATAATAAAGTGTAAAAGCACTACTTACTCTATTAATACTGATTAATATTTAATAATAAAGTGTAAAAGCTCTACTTACTCTATTAATACTGATTAATATTTAATAATAAAGTGTAAAAGCTCTACTTACTCTATTAATACTGTTTAATATTAATAATAAAGTGTAAAAGCACTACTTACCCTATTAATACTGTTTAATATTTAATAATAAAGTGTAAAAGCACTACTTACTTTATTAATACTGTTTAATATTTAATAATAAAGTGGAAAAAACACTACTAACTCTAATACTGTTTAATATTTAATAATAAAGTGTAAAAGCACTACTTACTCTATAAATACTGTTTAATATTTAATAATAAAGTGTAAAAGCACTACTAACTATTAATACTGTTTAATATTTAATAATAAAGTATAAAAGCTCTACTTACTCTATTAATACTGATTAATATTTAATAATAAAGTATAAAAGCTCTACTTACTCTATTAATACTGATTAATATTTAATAATAAAGTGTAAAAGCTCTACTTACTCTATTAATACTGTTTAATATTTAATAATAAAGTGTAAAAGCTCTACTTACTCTATTAATACTGTTTAATATTTAATAATAGTGTAAAAGCACTACTTACTCTATTAATACTGTTTAATATTTAATAATAATGTAAAAGCACTACTTACTCTATTAATACTGATTAATATTTAATAATAAAGTGTAAAAGCACTACTTACTCTATTAATACTGTTTAATATTTAATAAAAGTGTAAAAGCACTACTTACTCTATTAATACTGATTAATAATTAATAATAAAGTGTACAATCACTACTTACTCTATTAATACTGTTTAATATTTAATAATAAAGTGTAAAAGCTCTACTTACTCTATTTATATTGATTAATATTTAATAATAAAGTGTAAAAGCACTACTTACTCTATTAATACTGTTTAATATTTAATAATAAAATGTAAAAGCACTACTTACTCTATTAATACTGTTTAATATTTAATAATAAAGTGTAAAAGCTCTACTTACTCTATTTATATTGATTAATATTTAATAATAAAGTGTAAAAGCACTTACTCTATTAATACTGATTAATATTTAATAATAAAGTGTAAAAGCACTACTTACTCTATTAATACTGATTAATATTTAATAATAAAGTGTAAAAGCACTACTTACTCTATTAATACTGTTTAATATTTAATAATAAAGTGTAAAAGCACTACTTACTCTATTAATACTGATTAATATTTAATAATAAAGTGTAAAAGCACTACTTACTCTATTAATACTGTTTAATATTTAATAATAAAGTGTAAAAGCAGCACTACTTACTGTATTAATACTGATTAATATTTAATAATAAAGTGTAAAAGCACTACTTACTCTCTTAATACTGTTTAATATTTAATAATAAAGTGTAAAAGCTCTACTTACTCTATTAATACTGATTAATATTTAATAATAAAGTGTAAAAGCACTACTTACTCTATTAATACTGTTTAATATTTAATAATAAAATGTAAAAGCACTACTTACTCTATTAATACTGTTTAATATTTAATAATAAAGTGTAAAAGCTCTACTTACTCTATTTATATTGATTAATATTTAATAATAAAGTGTAAAAGCACTTACTCTATTAATACTGATTAATATTTAGTAATAAAGTGTAAAAGCTCTACTTACTCTATTAATACTGATTAATATTTAATAATAAAGTGTAAAAGCTCTACTTACTCTATTAATACTGTTTAATATTTAATAATAAAGTGTAAAAGCTCTACTTACTCTATTAATACTGTTTAATATTTAATAATAGTGTAAAAGCACTACTTACTCTATTAATACTGTTTAATATTTAATAATAAAATGTAAAAGCACTACTTACTCTATTAATACTGTTTAATATTTAATAATAAAGTGTAAAAGCTCTACTTACTCTATTTATATTGATTAATATTTAATAATAAAGTGTAAAAGCACTTACTCTATTAATACTGATTAATATTTAATAATAAAGTGTAAAAGCACTACTTACTCTATTAATACTGATTAATATTTAATAATAAAGTGTAAAAGCACTACTTACTCTATTAATACTGTTTAATATTTAATAATAAAGTGTAAAAGCTCTACTTACTCTATTAATACTGATTAATATTTAATAATAGTGTAAAAGCACTACTTACTCTATTAATACTGTTTAATATTTAATAATAAAGTGTAAAAGCACTACTTACTCTATTAATACTGTTTAATATTTAATAATAAAATGTAAAAGCACTACTTACTCTATTAATACTGATTAATATTTAATAATAAAGTGTAAAAGCACTACTTACTCTATTAATACTGTTTAATATTTAATAATAAAGTGTAAAAGCTCTACTTACTCTATTAATACTGATTAATATTTAATAATAAAGTGTAAAAGCACTACTTACTCTATTAATACTGTTTAATATTTAATAATAAAATGTAAAAGCACTACTTACTCTATTAATACTGTTTAATATTTAATAATAAAGTGTAAAAGCTCTACTTACTCTATTTATATTGATTAATATTTAATAATAAAGTGTAAAAGCACTTACTCTATTAATACTGATTAATATTTAATAATAAAGTGTAAAAGCACTACTTACTCTATTAATACTGATTAATATTTAATAATAAAGTGTACAATCACTACTTACTCTATTAATACTGTTTAATATTTAATAATAAAGTGTAAAAGCTCTACTTACTCTATTAATACTGATTAATATTTAATAATAAAGTGTAAAAGCACTACTTACTCTATTAATACTGTTTAATATTTAATAATAAAATGTAAAAGCACTACTTACTCTATTAATACTGTTTAATATTTAATAATAAAGTGTAAAAGCTCTACTTACTCTATTTATATTGATTAATATTTAATAATAAAGTGTAAAAGCACTTACTCTATTAATACTGATTAATATTTAGTAATAAAGTGTAAAAGCTCTACTTACTCTATTAATACTGATTAATATTTAATAATAGTGTAAAAGCACTACTTGCTCTATTAATACTGTTTAATATTTAATAATAAAGTGTAAAAGCACTACTAACTCTATTAATACTGTTTAATATTTAATAATAGTGTAAAAGCACTACTTGCTCTATTAATACTGATTAATATAATAATAATTTATAATTTAAAAATAATTAAAAAAACATTAGTAACGAAATTTAAAACTCTGCTAAATTAGGATTATAAAGTACAGTTACCGGTTAGAAGCGTTAACCCAGCAGCTTTAGCCAGAGTTTAATTTAAGATCAGTACACACACACACACACACACACAATGCTTCCTGACTAGAAAAAATACACACACATATATATATATATATATATATATATAGATAAATACATCCCCAAAATGTACAGTACTCTGTGTATATATAATTGTTTTTTTATGTTTAAGGTGCTTCATTAATAGAAAAAAAAATACAAATAAGTCTGACTATAAATAATCAGACCTGAGTGAGGAGGTGAGGAAAGATGACCACACTAGAGTCCAGTTTTACACTAATGTCTTTAATTACAGTGCTTTTCTGTCCAAACGAGAGTTTACATTAAAAAAACAAACATTCATGTTAATAAGTCACGCTATAAGACAAACTCTGCTAGGAGGGAATCATATATAATAATATATAATATATAATATATATAACTTCCTCCCACACGAGCGATCAGTGTCTGTAAAACCAGAGGTTCGTTCAGGAGGACAGTAAAGAAACGAGTGGGTTCATTCCGTTGGTGTGGGTTCACGTCGTCAGACCTGTACGTTTCCTTTCCTCGTGTTTACCTAGCATTTCATCGTAACCCGCCAGAGACTCCGTACGAGAGGCTCTGCAGAACCACGAAGGCACCAAGAGTTCAAACATCACCGTATTCAAAAATATATATATATATTCTCCAAGCTCATACGCAGTTAATATTGCTGTACCATGCCGTGATTACAGCCCCCCGTCAGAGAGCCGTCAGGGTCTTATTAGCAACACAGGAGCTCAGACAGGCGTTCAGCGGAACCCAGTCTGTTCCACGCTGAGGAAGCACTCCGGGCCGTTCCGTCTGATCTCTGAAGTTCACTGATCAGGGTTTTACTGTCCATACGATAAACTACGAGTCGGAATTACAGTTAATAATAATAACGCTCGAGTAGGCTAACTATCTAGTAGAGCAGATATCTGATTATTTCAGTTGTTGTGTGAACAGAATACTCTGATTATATGACATCAGATTTAAGACTAAATGTCTGATTATATGAGATCAGATTCATGTTGTGACGTCTTATTATATAAGATCTGAATAAAGTTTAGATGTCTGATTATGAGATCAGATTTAAGTCTAGACGTCTGATCATATGAGATCGGATTGAAGTCGAGATGTCTGATTATATGAGATCAGATTTAATTCTAGGCATCTAATTATATGAGATCTGATTAAAGCCTAGACGTCTGCTTACAAGAGCTCAGGTTAAAGTCTAAACATCTGATTACATGAGATCAGATGAAAGTCTAGATGTCTGATTATATGAGATCTGATAAGAGCAGGATTTTAACTCAGTAATCAGATTTTTAGTGTGTGTTTGTTAATACCGTACAGTGACAGTAAAACACTTCTGAACTGGGATCAGACTGGAGAACCGCGGAATGTTCCCGGCGTGATCTAGAACATGCTGCAGCCGTTAGCGGTGCTCTCGGATTCACACATGCATTCAGAAGACAGCGAAGCGCGAAGCTCTGAGTTTCCACACGGGGGCGCTTCGGTTAAGCCTGGACTAAACAGCAGAGGCTTCCGCCAGTGAACAGGTCCAGGCCGTCTAGGCTGAGGCTGAACCTGGAAAGCGGGCTCTGGTGCGGCCCACGCAGAGCCGGGCCGGGCGATCCAGGGGCGGAGTTTAAACAGTGGTCCTGGGGCAGACGAGGGGGCGGGGGCACCGGCGTGGGCGTCTGTCTGAGCCGCAGGTGTGAGACGGACAGACGGACAGGAACGTGTCCCGCCGTGACCGGGCGTGTGCAGCGACAGTGACGAATCAGCAGGATGTGTTTATGTAACAGGGCTGAGATGAAACTTCCAGAAACTTCCCGAGTCTGAACCGCGGCGTTCCCGTGTTTAACGCTCTGCGCCGCCGCGTCTCCTCCGTGTGGTGTTCCGTCCCGGCCGAGCGTCAATG
>CM038708.1:2251133-2393633 GCA_021613375.1 Megaleporinus macrocephalus | reverse complement strand
ACTGTTCTGAGTTTTCTGGTTGTTCTGACTGTTCTGAGTTTTCTGGTTGTTCTGAGTTTTCTGGTTGTTCTGACTGTTCTAAGTTTTCTGACTGTTCTGGGTTTTCTGGTTGTTCTGACTGTTCTGAGTGTTCTGACTGTTCTGAGTGTTCTGAGTTTTCTGGTTGTTCTGACTGTTCTGAGTGTTCTGAGTTTTCTGGTTGTTCTGACTGTTCTGAGTTGTCTGAGTGTTCTGGGTTTTCTGGTTGTTCTGACTGTTCTGAGTGTTCTGACTGTTCTGAGTGTTCTGAGTGTTCTGACTGTTCTGAGTGTTCTGAGTTTTCTGGTTGTTCTGACTGTTCTGAGTGTTCTGAGTTTTCTGGTTGTTCTGACTGTTCTGAGTTGTCTGAGTGTTCTGAGTTTTCTGGTTGTTCTGACTGTTCTAAGTTTTCTGACTGTTCTGGTTGTTCTGACTGTTTTGAATGTTCTGAGTTTTCTGGTTCTGACTGTTCTGAGTTTTCTGGTTGTTCTGACTGTTCTGAGTTTTCTGGTTGTTTTGACTGTTCTGATTTTTCTGGTTGTTCTGACTGTTCTGAGTTTTCTGGTTGTTCTGAGTTTTCTGGTTCTGACTGTTCTGAGTTTTCTGGTTGTTCTGACTGTTCTGAGTTTTCTGGTTGTTCTGACTGTTCTGAGTTTTCTGGTTGTTCTGGGTTTTCTGACTGTTCTGGTTGTTCTGACTGTTTTGGGTGTTCTGAGTTTTCTGGTTGTTCTGACTGTTTTGAATTTTCTGACTGTTCTGGTTGTTCTGACTGTTTTGAATGTTCTGAGTTTTCTGGTTCTGACTGTTCTGAGTGTTCTGGTTGTTCTGACTATTCTAAGTTTTCTGACTGTTCTGAGTGTTCTGGTTGTTCTGACTGTTCTGAGTTTTCTGGTTGTTCTGACTGTTCTGAGTTTTCTGAGTGTTCTGAGTTTTCTGGTTGTTCTGACTGTTCTGAGTTTTCTGGTTGTTCTGACTGTTCTGAGTTTTCTGGTTGTTCTGAGTTTTCTGGTTGTTCTGACTGTTCTGAGTTGTCTGAGTGTTCTGAGTGTTCTGGTTGTTCTGACTGTTCTGAGTGTTCTGAGTTTTCTGGTTGTTCTGACTGTTCTGAGTTGTCTGAGTGTTCTGGGTTTTCTGGTTGTTCTGACTGTTCTGAGTGTTCTGACTGTTCTGAGTGTTCTGAGTGTTCTGACTGTTCTGAGTGTTCTGAGTTTTCTGGTTGTTCTGACTGTTCTGAGTGTTCTGAGTTTTCTGGTTGTTCTGACTGTTCTGAGTTGTCTGAGTGTTCTGAGTTTTCTGGTTGTTCTGACTGTTCTAAGTTTTCTGACTGTTCTGGGTTTTCTGGTTGTTCTGACTGTTCTGAGTGTTCTGACTGTTCTGAGTGTTCTGAGTTTTCTGGTTGTTCTGACTGTTCTGAGTGTTCTGAGTTTTCTGGTTGTTCTGACTGTTCTGAGTTGTCTGAGTGTTCTGGGTTTTCTGGTTGTTCTGACTGTTCTGAGTGTTCTGACTGTTCTGAGTGTTCTGAGTGTTCTGACTGTTCTGAGTGTTCTGAGTTTTCTGGTTGTTCTGACTGTTCTGAGTGTTCTGAGTTTTCTGGTTGTTCTGACTGTTCTGAGTTGTCTGAGTGTTCTGAGTTTTCTGGTTGTTCTGACTGTTCTAAGTTTTCTGACTGTTCTGAGTTTTCTGGTTGTTCTGACTGTTCTGAGTTTTCTGACTGTTCTGAGTTTTCTGGTTGTTCTGACTGTTCTGAGTTGTCTGAGTGTTCTGAGTTTTCTGACTGTTCTGAGTGTTCTGAGTTTTCTGGTTGTTCTGACTGTTCTGAGTGTTCTGAGTTTTCTGGTTGTTCTGACTGTTCTGAGTGTTCTGAGTTTTCTGGTTGTTCTGACTGTTCTGAGTTGTCTGAGTGTTCTGAGTTGTCTGAGTGTTCTGAGTTTTCTGGTTGTTCTGACTGTTCTGAGTTTTCTGGTTGTTCTGACTGTTCTGAGTGTTCTGAGTTTTCTGGTTGTTCTGACTGTTCTGAGTTGTCTGAGTGTTCTGAGTTGTCTGAGTGTTCTGAGTTGTCTGAGTGTTCTGAGTTTTCTGGTTGTTCTGACTGTTCTGAGTTTTCTGGTTGTTCTGACTGTTCTGAGTTTTCTGACTGTTCTGAGTTTTCTGGTTGTTCTGACTGTTCTGAGTGTTCTGAGTGTTCTGAGTTTTCTGGTTGTTCTGACTGTTCTGAGTGTTCTGAGTTTTCTGGTTGTTCTGACTGTTCTGAGTTGTCTGAGTGTTCTGAGTTGTCTGAGTGTTCTGAGTTGTCTGAGTGTTCTGAGTTTTCTGGTTGTTCTGAGTGTTCTGAGTTTTCTGGTTGTTCTGACTGTTCTGAGTTTTCTGACTGTTCTGAGTTTTCTGGTTGTTCTGACTGTTCTGAGTGTTCTGAGTGTTCTGAGTTTTCTGGTTGTTCTGACTGTTCTGAGTGTTCTGAGTTTTCTGGTTGTTCTGACTGTTCTGAGTTGTCTGAGTGTTCTGAGTTTTCTGGTTGTTCTGACTGTTCTGAGTTTTCTGGTTGTTCTGACTGTTCTGAGTGTTCTGAGTTTTCTGGTTGTTCTGACTGTTCTGAGTTGTCTGAGTGTTCTGGTCTGAGTGTTCTGAGTGTTCTGGTTGTTCTGACTGTTCTGAGTTTTCTGGGTGTACTGGGTGTTCTGCATACAGGTGTAGGAACACTAACTACAGGAGACGGGGCTTCTCAGACCTTGTACTCTACTAACATTATAAAACATATTTAATATCCATCAACCGGTACCGTCCGGGATCAGTACCACAGTCCTGTAAAGAGAACCGGGTTCTTACCGATGGTTGGAATGGTGGTAACTATCTCTCCGAGCTTCAGCTTATAGAGGATGGTTGTTTTTCCAGCAGCGTCTAGTCCCACCATCAGGATCCTCATCTCCTTCTTCCCAAACGCCTTGAACAGGTTGGCGAAGATGTTTCCCATTTTTCTCAAATGTAGTAAAATCACAGACCTGGAAACAGAACACAGTTACTATCTAGAACGTAGCTCCGCCCCCACAGTCTGACCAGCGGATCAAGGTAAAGAAGGAGGTAAAGAGGAGGAGGTAAAGAGAGAGGTAAAGAGAAGGAGGTAACAACAAGGAGGTAAAGAGAAGGAGGTAAAGAGAAGGAGGTAGAGAGAGGGAGGTAAAGAGAAGGAGGTGAAGAGAAGGAGGTAAAGAGAAGGAGGTAGAGAGAAGGAGGTAAAGAGAAGGAGGTAGAGAGAAGGAGGTGAAGAGAAGGAGGTAGAGAGAAGGAGGTAAAGAGAATGAGGTAGAGAGAGAGGGAGGTAGAGAGAGAGGGAGGTAGAGAGAAGGAGGTAAAGAAAGAAGGAGGTAGAGAGAGGGAGGTAAAGAGAGAAGGAGGTAGAGAGAAGGAGGTAAAGAGAAGGAGGTAGAGAGAAGGAGGTAAAGAGAAGGAGGTAGAGAGAAGGAGGTAAAGAGAAGGAGGTAGAGAGAAGGAGGTGAAGAGAAGGAGGTAAAGAGAATGAGGTAGAGAGAAGGAGGTAAAGAAAGAAGGAGGTAGAGAGAGGGAGGTAAAGAGAGAAGGAGGTAGAGAGAAGGAGGTAAAGAGAAGGAGGTAGAGAGGAGGAGGTAAAGAGAAGGAGGTAGAGAGAAGGAGGTAAAGAGAAGGAGGTAAAGAGAAGGAGGTAGAGAGAAGGAGGTGAAGAGAAGGAGGTAAAGAGAGAAGGAGGTAGAGAGAAGGAGGTGAAGAGAAGGAGGTAAAGAGAGAAGGAGGTAGAGAGAAGGAGGTAGAGAGAAGGAGGTAGAGAGAAGGAGATACAGAGAAGGAGGTGAAGAGAAGGAGGTAGAGAGAAGGAGGTAAAGAGAGAAGGAGGTGAAGAGAAGGAGGTAGAGAGAAGGAGGTAGAGAGAAGGAGGTGAAGAGAAGGAGGTGAAGAGAAGGAGGTGAAGAGAAGGAGGTAAAGAGAGAAGGAGGTAAAGAGAAGGAGGTAGAGAGAAGGAGGTAGAGAGAGAAGGAGGTAAAGAGAGAAGGAGGTAAAGAGAAGGAGGTAAAGAGAGAAGGAGGTGAAGAGAAGGAGGTAAAGAGAGAAGGAGGTGAAGAGAAGGAGGTAAAGAGAGAAGGAGGTGAAGAGAAGGAGGTAGAGAGAAGGAGGTAGAGAGAAGGAGGTAAAGAGAAGGAGGTAAAGAGAGAAGGAGGTGAAGAGAAGGAGGTAGAGAGAAGGAGGTGAAGAGAAGGAGGTGAAGAGAAGGAGGTAAAGAGAGAAGGAGGTGAAGAGAAGGAGGTAGAGAGAAGGAGGTGAAGAGAAGGAGGTGAAGAGAAGGAGGTAGAGAGAAGGAGGTAAAGAGAGAAGGAGGTAAAGAGAGAAGGAGGTTAGAGAGAAGGAGGTAGAGAGAAGGAGGTAAAGAGAAGGAGGTAGAGAGAGAAGGAGGTAAAGAGAGAAGGAGGTAAAGAGAGAAGGAGGTGAAGAGAAGGAGGTAAAGAGAGAAGGAGGTAAAGAGAGAAGGAGGTAAAGAGAGAAGGAGGTGAAGAGAAGGAGGTAGAGAGAAGGAGGTGAAGAGAAGGAGGTAGAGAGAAGGAGGTAAAGAGAGAAGGAGGTAAAGAGAAGGAGGTAGAGAGAAGGAGGTAAAGAGAAGGAGGTAGAGAGAAGGAGGTGAAGAGAAGGAGGTGAAGAGAAGGAGGTAGAGAGAAGGAGGTAAAGAGAGAAGGAGGTAAAGAGAGAAGGAGGTAAAGAGAAGGAGGTAGAGAGAAGGAGGTGAAGAGAAGGAGGTAAAGAGAAGGAGGTAGAGAGAAGGAGGTAAAGAGAGAAGGAGGTGAAGAGAAGGAGGTAAAGAGAGAAGGAGGTGAAGAGAAGGAGGTAAAGAGAGAAGGAGGTAAAGAGAGAAGGAGGTGAAGAGAAGGAGGTAGAGAGAAGGAGGTGAAGAGAAGGAGGTAAAGAGAAGGAGGTAAAGAGAAGGAGGTGAAGAGAAGGAGGTAAAGAGAGAAGGAGGTAAGGGAGTATTTAAACCTGCTGAGTTCCTACAATTAACTCTTTTTGCTCCAGTTCAGATAAAACTGAATCTCTACAGCAGCTTACTGGAACTTTCAGGTCCACCTTAAATGGTGCACCAGGTGCATCCTGACTCCTCGGACCCCTCTAATGTAAGCAGTGTGTTATTTAAGGTGGACCGGAGAGATTATTAACAGCAGCTCTGTTACTGTCACCGCTCCTCGGACCCCTGTAATGTAACCAGTGTGTTATTTAAGGTGGACCGGAGAGATTATTAACAGCAGCTCTGTTACTGTCACCGCTCCTCAGACCCCTCTAATGTAACCAGTGTGTTATTTAAGGTGGACCGGAGAGATTATTAACAGCAGCTCTGTTACTGTCACCGCTCCTCGGACCCTGTAATGTAACCAGTGTGTTATTTAAGGTGGACCGGAGAGATTATTAACAGCAGCTCTGTTACTGTCACCGCTCCTCGGACCCCTCTAATGTAACCAGTGTGTTATTTAAGGTGGACCGGAGAGATTATTAACAGCAGCTCTGTTACTGTCACCGCTCCTCAGACCCCTGTAATGTAACCAGTGTGTTATTTAGGTGGACTGGAGAGATTATTAACAGCAGCTCTGTTACTGTCACCGCTCCTCGGACCCCTGTAATGTAACCAGTGTGTTATTTAAGGTGGACCGGAGAGATTATTAACAGCAGCTCTGTTACTGTCACCGCTCCTCGGACCCCTGTAATGTAACCAGTGTGTTATTTAAGGTGGACCGGAGAGATTATTAACAGCAGCTCTGTTACTGTCACCGCTCCTCGGACCCCTGTAATGTAACCAGTGTGTTATTTAAGGTGGACCGGAGAGATTATTAACAGCAGCTCTGTTACTGTCACCGCTCCTCGGACCCCTGTAATGTAACCAGTGTGTTATTTAAGGTGGACCGGAGAGATTATTAACAGCAGCTCTGTTACTGTCACCGCTCCTCAGACCCCTGTAATGTAACCAGTGTGTTATTTAAGGTGGACCGGAGAGATTATTAACAGCAGCTCTGTTACTGTCACCGCTCCTCAGACCCCTGTAATGTAACCAGTGTGTTATTTAAGGTGGACCGGAGAGGTTTCTAACAGCAGCTCTGTTACTGTCACCGCTCCTCGGACCCCTCTAATGTAACCAGTGTGTTATTTAAGGTGGACCGGAGAGATTATTAACAGCAGCTCTGTTACTGTCACCGCTCCTCAGACCCCTCTAATGTAACCAGTGTGTTATTTAAGGTGGACCGGAGAGATTATTAACAGCAGCTCTGTTACTGTCACCGCTCCTCAGACCCCTGTAATGTAACCAGTGTGTTATTTAAGGTGGACCGGAGAGATTATTAACAGCAGCTCTGTTACTGTCACCGCTCCTCGGACCCCTGTAATGTAACCAGTGTGTTATTTAAGGTGGACCGGAGAGATTATTAACAGCAGCTCTGTTACTGTCACCGCTCCTCGGACCCCTGTAATGTAACCAGTGTGTTATTTAAGGTGGACCGGAGAGATTATTAACAGCAGCTCTGTTACTGTCACCGCTCCTCAGACCCCTGTAATGTAACCAGTGTGTTATTTAAGGTGGACCGGAGAGATTATTAACAGCAGCTCTGTTACTGTCACCGCTCCTCGGACCCCTCTAATGTAACCAGTGTGTTATTTAAGGTGGACCGGAGAGATTATTAACAGCAGCTCTGTTACTGTCACCGCTCCTCAGACCCCTGTAATGTAACCAGTGTGTTATTTAAGGTGGACCGGAGAGATTATTAACAGCAGCTCTGTTACTGTCACCGCTCCTCGGACCCCTGTAATGTAACCAGTGTGTTATTTAAGGTGGACCGGAGAGATTATTAACAGCAGCTCTGTTACTGTCACCGCTCCTCGGACCCCTGTAATGTAACCAGTGTGTTATTTAAGGTGGACCGGAGAGATTATTAACAGCAGCTCTGTTACTGTCACCGCTCCTCGGACCCCTCTAATGTAACCAGTGTGTTATTTAAGGTGGACCGGAGAGATTATTAACAGCAGCTCTGTTACTGTCACCGCTCCTCGGACCCCTCTAATGTAACCAGTGTGTTATTTAAGGTGGACCGGAGAGATTATTAACAGCAGCTCTGTTACTGTCACCGCTCCTCGGACCCCTGTAATGTAACCAGTGTGTTATTTAAGGTGGACCGGAGAGATTATTAACAGCAGCTCTGTTACTGTCACCGCTCCTCGGACCCCTCTAATGTAACCAGTGTGTTATTTAAGGTGGACCGGAGAGATTATTAACAGCAGCTCTGTTACTGTCACCGCTCCTCGGACCCCTGTAATGTAACCAGTGTGTTATTTAAGGTGGACCGGAGAGATTATTAACAGCAGCTCTGTTACTGTCACCGCTCCTCGGACCCCTGTAATGTAACCAGTGTGTTATTTAAGGTGGACCGGAGAGATTATTAACAGCAGCTCTGTTACTGTCACCGCTCCTCAGACCCCTGTAATGTAACCAGTGTGTTATTTAAGGTGGACCGGAGAGATTATTAACAGCAGCTCTGTTACTGTCACCGCTCCTCGGACCCCTCTAATGTAACCAGTGTGTTATTTAAGGTGGACCGGAGAGATTATTAACAGCAGCTCTGTTACTGTCACCGCTCCTCAGACCCCTCTAATGTAACCAGTGTGTTATTTAAGGTGGACCGGAGAGATTATTAACAGCAGCTCTGTTACTGTCACCGCTCCTCAGACCCCTGTAATGTAACCAGTGTGTTATTTAAGGTGGACCGGAGAGATTATTAACAGCAGCTCTGTTACTGTCACCGCTCCTCAGACCCCTGTAATGTAACCAGTGTGTTATTTAAGGTGGACCGGAGAGATTATTAACAGCAGCTCTGTTACTGTCACCGCTCCTCAGACCCCTGTAATGTAACCAGTGTGTTATTTAAGGTGGACCGGAGAGATTATTAACAGCAGCTCTGTTACTGTCACCGCTCCTCAGACCCCCTGTAATGTAACCAGTGTGTTATTTAAGGTGGACCGGAGAGATTATTAACAGCAGCTCTGTTACTGTCACCGCTCCTCAGACCCCTGTAATGTAACCAGTGTGTTATTTAAGGTGGACCGGAGAGATTATTAACAGCAGCTCTGTTACTGTCACCGCTCCTCGGACCCCTGTAATGTAAGCAGTGTGTTATTTAAGGTGGACCGGAGAGATTATTAACAGCAGCTCTGTTACTGTCACCGCTCCTCAGACCCCTCTAATGTAACCAGTGTGTTATTTAAGGTGGACCGGAGAGATTATTAACAGCAGCTCTGTTACTGTCACCGCTCCTCAGACCCCTCTAATGTAAGCAGTGTGTTATTTAAGGTGGACCGGAGAGGCTACTGCTGGTTCTTTGTCAGATGCTAACTCGCTAAAGGCGGGAATAAAGTCGGTTAAAAGACACTCCGTCCTCGTCTCTCCGAGCTGGTTCGCCTCAGAGCAGAACCCCCCGCCGGCCGGGTGTCTGAAGACGCGGCGCTGGTGAGGTTTAAAGAATATTTAACGAGGTTTTTCTTACACTTCACTTTGTTTCCTCTTCCAGCTCCGAGGCGGTTCCTTCCTTAAGATGGCGGAGTTCCGGCCACGTCAGGGACTCTTTTGTCACTTCCGCTCGGAACACGCTGCAAGGGGCTTTTATTTTGCTTTATATAAAAATAAATATATAAATAAATGTAAATATATATATACAACATTAATTTTATTATATGTACTGAATATATCAGAAACTCATTTGAAGTGTTTTGGACTCATTGTAGGACTGAAATGTAAAACAAATAGTTTATTAATATTTTTTTATTCAGTGTTTGTGCCAATTTAATTTCTAAAGTCCTTAAACTGCATTGTATTATTATTAAAAGTCGTATAACATTTTTATATATTTGTATCTTACCATCTTTCCATAAAGTAAAGAGAAAAAAACTACAATAATATATTGTTTATTTTAAACACTGATATGCAGCTCAAAGTGTTTTGCAGAAAACATAAGCAGACAAAAATGTATGATATATAATTATTTATAGTATGTAATATCATAATATAAATAAATGCATTAAACTAAAAAACATAATATGAATTATACATATATTAACTACGGAATACGAAGGAATTAATGATAAACAATTTAATGCATGAAATAAAAGGAGAAAATACAAATACACCAAATTATGTAATACTACATTAAAGATAAAGCACCAAAGATTTTGTGCTACTGAGGATATGGGTGGAGCTAAACTGCTGTAGACTGAATGGGTGGAGCTAAACTGATTTATACTGAATGGGTGGAGCTAAACTGCTGTAGACTGAATGGGTGGAGCTAAACTGCTGTAGACTGAATGGGTGGAGCTAAACTGATTTATACTGAATGGGTGGAGCTAAACTGCTGTAGACTGAATGGGTGGAGCTAAACTGCTGTAGACTGAATGGGTGGAGCTAAACTGATTTATACTGAATGGGTGGAGCTAAACTGCTGTAGACTGAATGGGTGGAGCCAAACTGCTGTAGACTGAATGGGTGGAGCTAAACTGCTGTATATTAAATGGGTGGAGCTAAACTGATGTAGACTGAATGGGTGGAGCTAAACTGCTGTAGATTAAATGGGTGGAGCTAAACTGCTGTAGACTGAATAGGCGGAGCTAAACTGCTGTAGACTGAATGGGCGGAGCTAGGAGTGTCAGCTGATCAGTTAAATGGCTAACTAGTCTGCTCTGTTCTGTTTTCACAGTGACGGTTAAAATCCGAGCGAGTGTCTGGACCTCAAACCGTCCAGTACCGAGAGTGTTCGCTGGTGTTTCCCCTCCCAGACGCTGGCCGGGGAGGTGGGCCGGTGATGGTGAGGGAGGTGGGCCGGTGATGGTGAGGGAGGTGGGCCGGTGTTGGGGGGGTATAACAGCTGTTAGCTCCTTCATGTTGTGAGTTTTGTGCACACAAAAGCGTAGATTCATGCTCGGAGCGCGGCGGGGTTGCCAGAGCGAGCGAGAGTAAAGGGCAGAAATCTGGCCGGGAATCAGGTGTTCTCACGGCCGGGGAGCCAGTCTGGAGGAGGAGGCCGCCGCCCCCGGGCCCCCCACACCTCCCCCCGCCACAAAGACCCCTGTGTGCCGAAAAGCTGCAGGTGCTCGCTCCGTCTGGACCTTCCTTCAGAAACACAGACTTCAAAACGGGCTGGGACACAGAAATCTGACCGGCTGCTCCCCGGCTGGAGAGGCCTTTCAGCTCCTTTATTTATTTATTTACTTATTTATTTATTTATTTATTTATTTATTTATTTATTTACTTATTTATTTATTTATTAATAAAACAGTTCAGCGGAGTAGACTCAACCCGAGTGACTGTAAACATGAAGGCTGGACGTACGTGTGAATATCTCTGTTTATGACAGACTCAAACTGAACAGACCGTTAGCCGTAGCTGAACGTTAGCCGTAGCTGAACGTTAGCCGTAGCAGACAGTTAGCTGTAGCAGACAGCTGTAGCAGACCGTTAGCCGTAGCAGACCGTTAGCCGTAGCAGACCGTTAGCTGTAGCAGAACGTTAGCTGTAGCAGAACGTTAGCTGTAGCAGACAGTTAGCTGTAGCAGACCGTTAGCCATAGCTGTGCGTTAGCCGTAGCAGACCGTTAGCCCTAGCAGACCGTTAGCTGTAGCAGACCGCTAGCTGTAGCAGACCGTTAGCCGTAGCAGAACGTTAGCCATAGCAGACCGTTAGCCGTAGCTGTCCGTTAGCCGTAGCTGTCCGTTAGCCGTAGCTGAATGTTAGCCGTAGCTGAATGTTAGCCGTAGCAGACAGTTAGCTGTAGCAGAACGTTAGCTGTAGCAGACCGTTAGCCGCAGCAGACCGTTAGCCATAGCTGTGCGTTAGCTGTAGCTGTGCGTTAGCTGTAGCAGACAGTTAGCTGTAGCAGACCGTTAGCTGTAGCAGAACGTTAGCTGTAGCAGACAGTTAGCTGTAGCAGACAGTTAGCCGTAGCAGACCGTTAGCCGTAGCAGACCGTTAGCCGCAGCAGACCGTTAGCCATAGCTGTGCGTTAGCTGTAGCAGACCGTTAGCCCTAGCAGACCGTTAGCTGTAGCAGACCGCTAGCTGTAGCAGACTGTTAGCCGTAGTAGAACGTTAGCCATAGCAGACCGTTAGCCGTAGCTGTCCGTTAGCCGTAGCTGAATGTTAGCCGTAGCAGACAGTTAGCTGTAGCAGAACGTTAGCTGTAGCAGACCGTTAGCCGTAGCAGACTGTCAGTTGTAGCAGACCGTTAGCCATAGCAGACCGTTAGCCGTAGCAGACCGTTAGCCGTAGCAGACAGTTAGCTGTAGCAGACCGTTAGCCGTAGCAGACTGTTAGCTGTAGCAGACAGTTAGCTGTAGCAGAACGTTAGCTGTAGCAGACCGCTAGCCGTAGCAGACTGTTAGCTGTAGCAGACAGTTAGCTGTAGCAGAACGTTAGCTGTAGCAGACCGTTAGCCGTAGCAGACTGTTAGTTGTAGCAGACAGTTAGCTGTAGCAGACCGTTAGCCGTAGCAGACTGTCAGTTGTAGCAGACAGTTAGCTGTAGCAGACCGTTAGCCCTAGCAGACCGTTAGCTGTAGCAGACCGCTAGCTGTAGCAGACTGTTAGCCGTAGCAGAACGTTAGCCATAGCAGACCGTTAGCCGTAGCAGACCGTTAGCCCTAGCAGACAGTTAGCTGTAGCAGACCGTTAGCCGTAGCAGACTGTTAGCTGTAGCAGACAGTTAGCTGTAGCAGAACGTTAGCTGTAGCAGACCGCTAGCCGTAGCAGACTGTTAGTTGTAGCAGACAGTTAGCTGTAGCAGACAGTTAGCCGTAGCAGACTGTCAGTTGTAGCAGACCGTTAGCCATAGCAGACCGTTAGCCGTAGCAGACCGTTAGCCGTAGCAGACAGTTAGCTGTAGCAGACCGCTAGCCGTAGCAGACTGTTAGCTGTAGCAGACAGTTAGCTGTAGCAGAACGTTAGCTGTAGCAGACCGTTAGCCGTAGCAGACTGTTAGTTGTAGCAGACCGTTAGCCGTAGCAGACCGTTAGTTGTAGCAGACCGTTAGCCGTAGCAGAACGTTAGCTGTAGCAGACCGTTAGCCGTAGCAGACTGTCAGTTGTAGCAGACCGTTAGCCGTAGCAGACCGTTAGTTGTAGCAGACCGTTAGCCGTAGCAGAACGTTAGCTGTAGCAGACCGTTAGCCGTAGCAGACCGTTAGCCGTAGCAGTAAGTATAGCTGTGAGGCTGTAATGCCGGGTAAAGGTAGAAACAGTGCAGGGGGCTGATAGTAAAGTTGGCGGTCGTCTGGCTCCATGCGGCCCACCGGTATTCAGGCTGCCGCACCGCCTTGGGTCACACAGCGTCCACAACCATTGTTTTTAATAGGGGTTTACACACCGGCACCAGGTTCCAGTGTCCAGCGAGCACTGTCCAGGTCCTCAGCAGGGCCCGGTATAATTTACCATCACTACGTTAAATTAATTAACCGGACTGAGACAGGAAGACATGTAGCCCGGCTCATACAGCTCAGCTAACGTTACTAGCCGTCTAACATCCATCCTTCTTCCAAGAACCGCCCACTAAAGCAGGACAAGGAACTTCAACTGACATCCAAACGGACCAATCACAAAGAACCCAGAGTCCTGACAGTGTGTCCTGACAGTTAACATACTAAAGACATCTGACTCTCCGTGATTGGAGCGTCGTGAACAGGTGATGAAGAACCCCGCACTGAAACGTGGGACTGTAAACATACACAGAGACTGACCTCACCAGGTCTCATGTTCGGTCACTCTCTCCAACATCTTCTTCCTCTGTACCCAGAAGGAACTTGAGCTACGAGGCTAATGTAGCTAACACGTGACAGAAGGTTATACCCCAGCAATTAGCACGCGCTTCATTCCTTATCTGAACTACAAGGCTAACTGATACCCCACAAATTAGCATAGTGCTAATAGCACTTCTTATCTGAGCTGTGGGGCTAAGGTAGCAAACAAGTTACAGAAGCTTATACCCCACCAATTAGCATGGTGCTACCTGCTTTTCTAACTGGAGCTGTTAGGCTAATTTATCAATTAGCAATTAGCATGGTACTGGTAGCACTTCTTACTTGAGCTATGAGGTTAATGTAGCTAACATGTGACTGAAGGTTATACTCCGAGTGGAAGTACTTGTTATTCTTTGATCCCAGCTGGGTGGAAGGTGCTGGAACCAGGATGGAAGGTGTTGCCTCCATTTCCTGGAACTTGGTACCTTCTTCCATCCGCTGTTCCTCTCTGTTCACCCAGCAAAACGTTGGGTTTGTGGAAGACACTATGTAAGTGTAACCTGGTATTACTCAAGGGGTTCAAGAGGTTAATTAGGGGCATCTGGGTTCCGGGCCTGGAGTGGCAATTACAGAGACACGTTCTTCTCAAGTCAGGTTCCTCAGAAGCTGTTAGTTTGGAAGAACATTGTTCCGGAATGTTCCTTTAATGTTTCTGAGTGTTTCACACCAAACCCTTCTTTAGCCCTCGCAATGAAACAGACTATTTTAGCTGCTGTGCCTTGAAGACCAGTGTATATGTAAATGAGCTCTGTTCTGATTGGCTGTATCTCATTCCAGAACAGTTCTAATGGCTTCATTGTGAAGGTTAAACTACTGTAGAACAGACAGCCATGTGACTAAAGGTTATACTCCACCAGTTAGCATGATGCTAAAAGTATTTTTATCTGGAGCTACGAAGCTAATGTAGCTAATATGTGACAGAAGGTTATACCCCAGCAATTAGCATGGTGCTAACTTCATTCCTTATCTGAACTACAAGGCTAATGTAGCTCACATTAATGGAAACTTATAACTTAAAAATTAGCATAGTGCTAACAGCACTTCTTATCGGAGCTATGGGGCTAAAGTAGTGAACAATAGAAGCTTATACCCACCAATTAGCACGGTGCTAACTTCATTCCTTATCTGAGCTACAAGGCTAATGTAGCTCACATTAATGGAAACTTATACCCCACAAATTAGCACAGTGCTAACAGCACTATTTGAGCTATGTGGCTAAAGTAGCAAACAAGTAATAAAAACTTATACCCCACCACCAATTAGCATCTGCCAAGAGGCTAATTAGGGGCACCTTGGTTCCGGGCCTGGAGTAGAAACTACAGAGACACGTTCTTCTCAAGTCAGGTTCCTCAGAAGCTGTTAGTTTGGGAGAACATTGTTCCGGAATGTTCCTTTAATGTTTCTGAGTGTTTCACACCAAACCCTTCTTTAGCCCTCGCAATGAAAAAGACTATTTTAGCCGCTGTGCCTTGAAGACCAGTATATATGTAAATGAGCTCTGTTCTGATTGGCTGCATCTCATTCCAAAACAGTTCTAATGGCTTCACTGTGAAGGTTAAGCTACTGCAGAATGGACAGCCAGATGGACAGACCAAACTAATCAATCAGTTTTCAGTGATATGGACTCTTTAAGAAGATCTCCTACCAAACCTCCGTCTTCAGACGGGGCGGCTGCTGGAATACGTGGAATGTTCTCGTCTAAAATCTTTACACCACAAACATCTTCCAGGCCGTATATCAGCGCTCGCTGGTGATTTACTGCCGCCGCCTCTCCGAGGCCAAACCCTCCGGCCGTGTTAATAAACTTTCACTTTAACAAGCTCCAGTGAAGCGGCTCCAACAGAAACACGCCGCTGTTCGGCCGCCGTGACGAGATCTGCACCTGAGGAGAGCTCCGGGCTGCTGTGGGCTCGGCACCGGCTGACAGCTCCACTCTCAGAACAACACCTGGATGGAGCCTCAAAGCCACTGTTCACTGACTCTGCCTTAAAGAGAGACTCCAGCCGGAGCTTCGCCTCCCCGTAGCCTAAATGCACTGCAGCTACGAGGCTAACACGTAATACAAGCTTATACCCCACCAATTAGCATCATGCTAACAGCATTCCTAACTGTGACTAAAGGTTATGACCCACCAATTAGTGGAAACTAATTCCCAATTAATTAGCATGTTTCTAGCCGGAGCTAAAAGGCTAATGTAGCTTGCAGGTAACTGAAGCTTTTACTCCACCAATTAGCATCGTGCTAACTCATTCCTAACTGAAGTTATTAGGCTAAACACGTGACTAAAGGTTATGCCCCACCAATTAGCATGATCACTGCATTTCGTACTGGTGGTACGAGGCTAGTGCAGCTACAATTAGTGAAAGCTTATTTCCCACCAATTAGCATGATGCTAAGAAACCACGTTTCTAGCTGGAGCTAAAAAGCTAATGTAGTTTACAAGTAACTGAAGTGTTTACTCCAAGCAATTAGCATGATGCTAAGGGTATTTTTTAATGCATATACCTATAATAATGGATTCATGTACCCCACCGATTAGCATGGTGCTTACTGCATTTCTTATTAGAAATATGAAGCTAATATGGCTATAATTAATAAAATTATAAAAATAATAACTAACTAACTGTATAACTGTAATTACAAAGCTAATGTAGCCTAAAAGTAACTGAAGCTTTTACCCCACCAATTAGCATACTGCTAACAGTTTATTTATCTAGAGCTAAGAGGCAAATGCATAACTGGACAATAATTGTATCTACAGTTAGCATGGTGCTAATAGCACTTTTTAATTGAGCTACAAATCTAATGCAGCCAACATGTGACCGAAGGTTATACTCTAGCAATTAGCATGGTGCTAACTTCATTCCTTATTTGAGCTACAAGGCTAATGTACCTCAAGGTAATGGAAACTTATACCCCATAAATTAGCATAGTGCTAACAGCATTTCTAATCTGAGTTTTGGGGCTAAAGTAGCGAACGAGTAACAGAACCTTATACCCCACCAATTAGCCTGATGCTACCTGCTTTTCTAACTGGAGTTATTAGCCTAATTTATCTACAATTAATGGAAAATGATGCAACACCAATTAGCATGGTGCTAGTAGCACTTTTTACTTGAGCTATGAGGTTTATGTAGCTAACGTGTGACTAAAAGTTATACTCCACCAGTTACCATTGAGCTTTCAACTGAGGGAAGGTTATACTCCACCTGTTAGCATGCTGCTAACAGCATCTCTTATTAAGCTAGTTAATAGGCTAATTTAGCCTTTAACTGAGTGAAGGTTTTACTCCACCAATTAGCAAGGTGCTAACTGCATTTCTTACTAGCGTTATTAGGCTAAATTAGCTTTCAACAAAGTGGAGGTTGTACTCCACCAATTAGCATGGTGCTTTTAGCTCCTCTTACTTGAGCTATGAGGCTAATGTAGCTAGCCTATGACTAAAGGTAATACCCCACCAATTAGCATGCTGCTAACAGTATTTGTATTTGGAGCTGAATTATCACTTTAACTGCAATGAAAACTAAAGCCACAGGTATGTGTATCAGCCGAGGAGTGAATGGAGAGCGAGGACGATCTTGTGGTGGAGGAGTTCTCGCTCAGGAAGGAAAACTAATTAGAGCCGAAAGCGCTCCGGGCTGTTTTTCCAAACTTTTACACGAGGATCAAAAACAAAAGAGCTAAAAGTAAACAAAAGCAGGAGTGACTTTCCGCTGATCCACAACAGAAACGTGACCGTACGGCGTCCACAGACGTACGACTGGAGTTGATCAAGTTTACAGTCTGGGTCAGTGAGGAGTCTGTCCAGGTCAGATAGATATGGATCTGCTCTGCAGGATCTGATCTCCGGTTTGAAGTGTGTTATTTTGTGTTGGGCTCCTGGTTGCAGACGTCTGCTTCACCAAGAAGCTACATTTGGTGTCAGAAGTGGGGTAGCGCCCTCTTGTGGAGTAGAACAGAAACTCAAGTAAGGCGGAGCCGGTGAGGCTCGATAAGGAGGTGGTGTGGAGGTGACTGTATGGTCTCCCCGTGTCTGTGTGGAGAGTGTACGGTCTCCCAGTGTCTGTGTGGAGTGTGTACGGTCTCCCAGTGTCTGTGTGGAGTGTGTATGTTCTCCCAGTGTCTGTGTGGAGTGTGTACGGTCTCCCAGTGTCTGTGTGGAGTGTGTACGGTCTCCCAGTGTCTGTGTGGAGTGTGTACGGTCTCTCAGTGTCTGTGTGGAGTTTGTACGGTCTCTCAGTGTCTGTGTGGAGTGTGTACGGTCTCCCAGTGTCTGTGTGGAGTGTGTACGGTCTCTCAGTGTCTGTGTGGAGTGTGTACGGTCTCTCAGTGTCTGTGTGGAGTGTGTACGGTCTCTCAGTGTCTGTGTGGAGTGTGTACGGTCTCTCAGTGTCTGTGTGGAGTGTGTATGGTCTCTCG
The DNA here is from genome assembly GCA_021613375.1 of Megaleporinus macrocephalus. NCBI lineage: Eukaryota > Metazoa > Chordata > Actinopteri > Characiformes > Anostomidae > Megaleporinus > Megaleporinus macrocephalus. Next base: position 2,376,375 of record CM038708.1, on the reverse strand, counting down.
GTGTCTGTGTGGAGTGTGTATGGTCTCTCAGTGTCTGTGTGGAGTGTGTATGGTCTCTCAGTGTCTGTGTGGAGTGTGTACGGTCTCTCAGTGTCTGTGTGGAGTGTGTACGGTCTCTCAGTGTCTGTGTGGAGTGTGTATGGTCTCTCAGTGTCTGTGTGGAGAGTGTACGGTCTCCCAGTGTCTGTGTGGAGTTTGTATGGTCTCCCAGTGTCTGTGTGGAGTGTGTATGGTCTCCCAGTGTCTGTGTGGAGTGTGTATGGTCTCTCAGTGTCTGTGTGGAGTGTGTACGGTCTCCCAGTGTCTGTGTGGAGTGTGTACGGTCTCCCAGTGTCTGTGTGGAGTGTGTACGGTCTCCCAGTGTCTGTGTGGAGTGTGTACGGTCTCCCAGTGTCTGTGTGGAGTGTGTACGGTCTCCCAGTGTCTGTGTGGAGTGTGTATGGTCTCCCAGTGTCTGTGTGGAGTGTGTACGGTCTCCCAGTGTCTGTGTGGAGTGTGTACGGTCTCCCGTACACACAGGTGGGCCAATTTAGTCCCAAGAAGTATTAAAATAGCACATACACTAATGTACTACGAGTACAACGATGCTAGTATACTACATGAAGTATACTTGGCAAATATTCTTCAACTTTAAGTATACTTATATTTTTTAAGGGTATTTTAGCGCATGAGGTTCTGAGATCCGACTTCTGAGGAACATCTTCAAACCTCTTCTCCGTCATACCTTCCGCAGGCTGCCTGACGCTACCCGTGCGAGCTGTCAGATTAGCTTTAATCATTTATCATGTTATCGCTGGATGTGGCCTCAGGGTGACAAACCCATTTCCTCCCTTCACAGTCACCTGATCCATACTGAATGGTGATGAAAGGGTTAATAATGAGGAGTTGGTGGGCATTGAGAACCTGTTATATCTCCCTCTGACGTTCGGCCTCTTTTCATCCATCCGTCCGTGACTGACAGCTGTTGGTGTGGAAGCCGTGTCTGAAATATTCAGTACTGCGTTAATGATTGTCCTGCAATGAGAAATCGCTGACAGGAGTTTGTTGCCTTGAAGCGAATGAAAACATTTTACTCTAGACACGTTAGTTTGGAGATGTAGCTACCTTCTCCTCCTGACGTCCTTCTACGCTAGAACTACCTTCTCCTCCTGACGTCCTTCTACTCTAGAACTACCTTCTCCTCCTGACGTCCTTCTACTCTAGAACTACCTTCTCCTCCTGACGTCCTTCTACTCTAGAACTACCTTCTCCTCCTGACGTCCTTCTACTCTAGAACTACCTTCTCCTCCTGACGTCCTTCTACTCTAGAACTACCTTCTCCTCCAGACGCCCTTCTACTCAAGACTACCTTCTCCTCCTGACGTCCTTCTACTCTAGAACTACCTTCTCCTCCTGACGTCCTTCTACTCTAGAACTACCTTCTCCTCCTGACGTCCTTCTACTCTAGAACTACCTTCTCCTCCTGACGTCCTTCTACTCTAGAACTACCTTCTCCTCCAGACACCCTTCTACTCAAGACTACCTTCTCCTCCTGACGTCCTTCTACTCTAGAACTACCTTCTCCTCCTGACGTCCTTCTACTCTAGAACTACCTTCTCCTCCGGACATCCTTCTACTCAAGACTACCTTCTCCTCCTGACGTCCTTCTACTCTAGAACTACCTTCTCCTCCTGACGTCCTTCTACTCTAGAACTACCTTCTCCTCCAGACACCCTTCTACTCAAGACTACCTTCTCCTCCTGACGTCCTTCTACTCAAGACTGCCTTCTCCTCCTGACGTCCTTCTACTCTAGAACTACCTTCTCCTCCTGACGTCCTTCTACTCTAGAACTACCTTCTCCTCCTGACGTCCTTCTACTCTAGAACTACCTTCTCCTCCTGACGTCCTTCTACTCTAGAACTACCTTCTCCTCCAGACGTCCTTCTACTCTAGAACTACCTTCTCCTCCTGACGTCCTTCTACTCTAGAACTACCTTCTCCTCCTGATGTCCTTCTACTCTAGAACTACCTTCTCCTCCAGACGTCCTTCTACTCTAGAACTACCTTCTCCTCCTGACGTCCTTCTACTCTAGAACTACCTTCTCCTCCTGACGTCCTTCTACTCTAGAACTACCTTCTCCTCCAGACACCCTTCTACTCAAGACTACCTTCTCCTCCTGACGTCCTTCTACTCAAGACTACCTTCTCCTCCTGACGTCCTTCTACTCTAGAACTACCTTCTCCTCCTGACGTCCTTCTACTCTAGAACTACCTTCTCCTCCTGACGTCCTTCTACTCTAGAACTACCTTCTCCTCCAGACGTCCTTCTACTCTAGAACTACCTTCTCCTCCTGACGTCCTTCTACTCTAGAACTACCTTCTCCTCCTGACGTCCTTCTACTCTAGAACTACCTTCTCCTCCAGACACCCTTCTACTCAAGACTACCTTCTCCTCCTGACGTCCTTCTACTCAAGACTACCTTCTCCTCCTGACGTCCTTCTACTCTAGAACTACCTTCTCCTCCTGACGTCCTTCTACTTTAGAACTACCTTCTCCTCCTGACGTCCTTCTACTCTAGAACTACCTTCTCCTCCTGACGTCCTTCTACTCTAGAACTACCTTCTCCTCCTGACGTCCTTCTACTCTAGAACTACCTTCTCCTCCAGACGTCCTTCTACTCTAGAACTACCTTCTCCTCCAGACGTCCTTCTACTCTAGAACTACCTTCTCCTCCTGACGTCCTTCTACTCTAGAACTACCTTCTCCTCCTGACGTCCTTCTACTCTAGAACTACCTTCTCCTCCAGACACCCTTCTACTCAAGACTACCTTCTCCTCCTGACGTCCTTCTACTCAAGACTACCTTCTCCTCCTGACGTCCTTCTACTCTAGAACTACCTTCTCCTCCTGACGTCCTTCTACTCTAGAACTACCTTCTCCTCCTGACGTCCTTCTACTCTAGAACTACCTTCTCCTCCAGACACCCTTCTACTCAAGACTACCTTCTCCTCCTGACGTCCTTCTACTCTAGAACTACCTTCTCCTCCAGACACCCTTCTACTCAAGACTACCTTCTCCTCCTGACGTCCTTCTACTCTAGAACTACCTTCTCCTCCTGACGTCCTTCTACTCTAGAACTACCTTCTCCTCCAGACGTCCTTCTACTCTAGAACTACCTTCTCCTCCTGACGTCCTTCTACTCTAGAACTACCTTCTCCTCCAGACACCCTTCTACTCAAGACTACCTTCTCCTCCTGACGTCCTTCTACTCTAGAACTACCTTCTCCTCCTGACGTCCTTCTACTCTAGAACTACCTTCTCCTCCAGACGTCCTTCTACTCTAGAACTACCTTCTTCTCCTGACGTCCTTCTACTCTAGAACTACCTTCTCCTCCGGACATCCTTCTACTCAAGAACTACCTTCTCCTCCAGACACCCTTCTACTCAAGACTACCTTCTCCTCCTGACGTCCTTCTACTCTAGAACTACCTTCTCCTCCTGACGTCCTTCTACTCAAGACTACCTTCTCCTCCTGACGTCCTTCTACTCTAGAACTACCTTCTCCTCCAGACGTCCTTCTACTCTAGAACTACCTTCTCCTCCTGACGTCCTTCTACTCTAGAACTACCTTCTCCTCCAGACGTCCTTCTACTCTAGAACTACCTTCTCCTCCTGACGTCCTTCTACTCTAGAACTACCTTCTCCTCCAGACACCCTTCTACTCAAGACTACCTTCTCCTCCTGACGTCCTTCTACTCTAGAACTACCTTCTCCTCCTGACGTCCTTCTACTCTAGAACTACCTTCTCCTCCTGACGTCCTTCTACTCTAGAACTACCTTCTCCTCCTGACGTCCTTCTACTCTAGAACTACCTTCTCCTCCTGACGTCCTTCTATTCTAGAACTACCTTCTCCTCCAGACGTCCTTCTACTCTAGAACTACCTTCTCCTCCTGACGTCCTTCTACTCTAGAACTACCTTCTCCTCCTGACGTCCTTCTACTCTAGAACTACCTTCTCCTCCAGACGTCCTTCTACTCTAGAACTACCTTCTCCTCCTGACGTCCTTCTACTCTAGAACTACCTTCTCCTCCAGACGTCCTTCTACTCTAGAACTACCTTCTCCTCCTGACGTCCTTCTACTCTAGAACTACCTTCTCCTCCTGACGTCCTTCTACTCTAGAACTACCTTCTCCTCCAGACACCCTTCTACTCAAGACTACCTTCTCCTCCTGACGTCCTTCTACTCAAGAACTACCTTCTCATCCAGACGTCCTTCTACTCTAGAACTACCTTCTCCTCCTGACGTCCTTCTACTCTAGAACTACCTTCTCCTCCTGACGTCCTTCTACTCTAGAACTACCTTCTCCTCCAGACACCCTTTTTACTCAAGAACTACTACTTATTACTCAAAAACACTAATGAAAGCTTATAAAAGTGTTGAGATACAACTGGTTTGTCAGTGGTTGGGTAGATCTCGGTAACAAGGTGCTGCACAACGGCTGTCATTTGGTTTTCCTTCACTGGTTCATTAAGTCTCCGTCAACGCAACCACAGATCTACTGTACAGAATACAATACTTTACTCCTACCAACGCACAAAGGAGCTTCTTATTCTTATTCCAGTTTAAATGGCGCAGCAGAAGTCGAATACGAAGCTCCTGATTTAAGTTCTGCTAACGCTGTAGTGGAACCCATTAAAGATAAATACAAATTACATAATGACGCTTCCCACAGTGTAGGCCTTACCCAGAGAATGGCAGATAGCTGAAACCCTACAGACTTATTTTGGAGTAATCGCGGTTGTGTAATTCGAAGCATATGTGAGTGACAATGCATTTGAAGGAACCCATCAAACGTATTTTTCAATGGGTACCTGGTTATTGGGATTTTGGAAACAGTTCAGAACCAGAACCCAGTTTCAGTACCCATCCTAATCTGGAGTGATGTTTTTTTCCACGAAAGCGGTCCCGCCCATTGTAAATTGTAAATCTGAGCATGATTGGTTGATTCCTCTGTCCCATTTTCATTATGTTGGTAGCAATAGTTCTCCTCTGAAGATCTACAAAGTCCTGAAGGCTCGTCATTGGAAAGCGATGCCTGATGCTAATTGTGGAGCCACCCAGAATGTTGAACAGAGGAAGAGACTCAGCAGGGAACAAACATGTTCTCTTCTGAGAGGAGGCTCACCGTGCCAGGCAGACTCAGCATGGTGCTGCTGGCTGTGCTTGTGTGCCTGTATTGAGGGGACACGTTGTGACCAGCGGGTGAAGAAACTCCTCTCTTGCAGGTCCATCCCCCCACCCGCAGTCCATCAGCTGGGATGGTTCTGGGGCAAAATACCAAACAAGGGCAAGTTAGTTAGTAAACAGGGCAACAGGGCATTATAACCCCTCGCCATTATAGCTGCCCCTCCCTCCTGGCACCCTACCCCACGCCTTGCACAGCAGGGGGCGCCCTGCTTAGGGCGGGGCAGTGTGGGGAATAAATGTCCCAAACACTCTGAACACATAAACATTCTTCACGCTCACGTCTTGGCCCAAAAGGTCCTTAAGGGGATTTAGTGTTCCTTCGCTACGTCAGCCTCCATGATGTTCCACCAATCCTGAGGGAGCCTGTTCCCCACATACACGGACTCTCAAATAAAATCCTCTGTCTCTCACACGCCGTCTGGGTTTTGGGTTCAGGTGTGACGGGACAGCCTGCAGCTGATGTTAATGCTAACAGCGGCTAAAGTTCACTGATTCACTTCACTGAATTCACTGCTTATCTGCTAATGCAGAGCTGAAAGGATGACCAGCTCACCTAATGACGTAGAGCTGTCCACCAGATTCTAAAGTTAAAATAAACATTTATGTATTCACATATTCTTTTTGTATTCCGAGGACAAGTCATTATAGCGTAACTAAGTAAATATGTGTAGTGTAACTATAGAAATATGTGTAGCGTAACTGTAGAAATGGGTGTAGCGTAACTGTAGAAATGAGTGTAGTGTAACTGTAGAAATATGTGTAGTGTAACTGTAGAAATGGGTGTAGTGTAACTATACAATATGTGTAGTGTAACTGTAGAAATGAGTGTAGTGTAACTGTAGAAATGAGTGTAGTGTAACTGTAGAAATATGTGAAGTGTAACTGTAGAAATGGGTGTAGCGTAACTGTAGAAATGAGTGTAGTGTAACTATACAAATATGTGTAGTGTAACTGTAGAAATGGGTGTAGCGTAACAGTAGAAATGAGTGTAGTGTAACTGTAGAAATGGGTGTAGCGTAACTAAGTAAATATGTGTAGTGTAACTATAGAAATATGTGTAGCGTAACTGTAGAAATGAGTGTAGCGTAACTGTAGAAATGGGTGTAGCATAATGGTAGAAATGATTTTAGCGTAACTGTAGAAATGGGTGTAGCGTAACTGTAGAAATGGGTGTAGCATAACTAAGTAAATATGTGTAGTGTAACTTTAGAAATATGTGTAGCGTAACTGTAGAAATGAGTGTAGCGTAACTGTAGAAATGGGTGTAGCGTAACTGTAGAAATGGGTGTAGCATAATGGTAGAAATGATTTTAGCGTAACTGTAGAAATGGGTGTAGCGTAACTGTAGAAATGAGTGTAGCGTAACGGTAGAAATGGGTGTAGCGTAACTGTAGAAATGAGTGTAGCGTAACGGTAGAAATGAGTGTAGCGTAACTGTAGAAATGAGTGTAGCGTAACTGTAGAAATGGGTGTAGCGTAACTGTAGAAATGGGTGTAGTGTAACTATAGAAATATGTGAAGTGTAACTATAGAAATGTGTGTAGCGTAACTGTAGAAATGAGTGTAGCGTAACTGTAGAAATGAGTGTAGCGTAACTGTAGAAATGGGTGTAGCGTAACGGTAGAAATGGGTGTAGCGTAACTGTAGAAATGAGTGTAGCGTAACTGTAGAAATGAGTGTAGCGTAACTGTAGAAATTGGTGTAGCGTAACGGTAGAAATGGGTGTAGCGTAACTGTAGAAATGAGTGTAGCGTAACTGTAGAAATGAGTGTAGCGTAACTGTAGAAATTGGTGTAGCGTAACGGTAGAAATGGGTGTAGCGTAACTGTAGAAATGAGTGTAGCGTAACAGTAGAAATGGGTTTAGCGTAACTGTAGAAATGGGTGTAGCATAATGGTAGAAATGAGTGTAGCGTAACTGTAGAAATGAGTGTAGCGTAACTGTAGAAATGAGTGTAGTGTAACTGTAGAAATGGGTGTAGTGTAACTGTAGAAATGGGTGTAGCGTAACTGTAGAAATGGGTGTAGTGTAACTATAGAAATGGGTGTAGCGTAACTGTAGAAATGGGTGTAGTGTAACTGTAGAAATGGGTGTAGTGTAACTGTAGAAATAGGTGTAGTGTAACTGTAGAAATGGGTGTAGTGTAACTGTAGAAATGGGTGTAGTGTATTTGTAGAAATGGGTGTAGCGTAACTGTAGAAATGGGTGTAGTGTAACTGTAGAAATGGGTGTAGTGTAACTGTAGAAATGGGTGTAGTGTAACTGTAGAAATGGGTGTAGTGTAACTGTAGAAATGAGTGTAGTGTAACAGTAGAAATGGGTGTAGCGTAACTGTAGTAATAGGTGTAGTGTAACTGTAGAAATGGGTGTAGCGTAACTGTAGAAATGAGTGTAGTGTAACTGTAGTAATAGGTGTAGCGTAACTGTAGAAATGGGTGTAGCGTAACTGTAGAAATGAGTGTAGTGTAACAGTAGAAATTAGTGTAGCGTAACTGTAGAAATGAGTGTAGTGTAACTGTAGTAATAGGTGTAGTGTAACTGTAGAAATGGGTGTAGCGTAACTGTAGAAATGAGTGTAGTGTAACAGTAGAAATGGGTGTAGCGTAACTGTAGAAATGAGTGTAGCGTAACTGTAAATGGTTGTAGTGTAAGTATGTAAATGAGTGTAGTGTAACTGTAAATAGGTGTAGTGTAACTGTAAATGGGTGTAGTGTAAGTATGTAAATGAGTGTAGTGTAACTGTAAATGAGTGTAGTGTAACTGTAAATGAGTGTAGTGTAACTGTAAATAGGTGTAGTGTAACTGTAAATGGGTGTAGTGTAACTGTAAATGAGTGTAGTGTAACTGTAAATGAGTGTAGTGTAACTGTAAATAGGTGTAGTGTAACTGTAAATGAGTGTAGTGTAACTGTAAATGAGTGTAGTGTAAGTATATGAATGGGTGTAGTGTAACTGTATATGAGTGTAGTGTAACTGTAAATGGGTGTAGTGTAACTGTAAATGGGTGTAGTGTAACTGTAAATAGGTGTAGTGTAACTGTAAATGGTTGTAGTGTAAGTATGTAAATGGGTGTAGTGTAACTGTAAATGGGTGTAGTGTAACTGTATAGATGGGTGTAGTGTAACTGTATAGATGGGTGTAGTGTAACTGTAAATAGGTGTAGTGTAACTGTAAATGGGTGTAGTGTAAGTATGTAAATGAGTGTAGTGTAACTGTAAATGAGTGTAGTGTAACTGTAAATGAGTGTAGTGTAACTGTAAATAGGTGTAGTGTAACTGTAAATGGTTGTAGTGTAAGTATGTAAATGAGTGTAGTGTAACTGTAAATGGTTGTAGTGTAAGTATGTAAATGAGTGTAGTGTAACTGTAAATGAGTGTAGTGTAACTGTAAATGAGTGTAGTGTAACTGTAAATAGGTGTAGTGTAACTGTAAATGGGTGTAGCGTAACTGTAAATGGTTGTAGTGTAAGTATATGAATGGGTGTAGTGTAACTGTATATGAGTGTAGTGTAACTGTAAATGGGTGTAGTGTAACTGTAAATGGGTGTAGTGTAACTATAGAAACAGCTGATCTATGCCTCGGTTGTGCGTTGGTGCTTCAGATGTACGTTTGATGGCAGCGGGTCTCTCACACCTGCAGTGCTCTGGGCTAAACGCAGATGGGCTCACACACAGTGAGGCTGTTATTGCGGCGGCTGACGCTCTGGCAGTGTGTGTTGGGTCAGAGGTGTTTGTGTTTGGTCAGATTAGAGTGCAGGTGAGCTGTAGAGTGCGTGATAATTAGAGGGCCTGCTGGAACTACAGAGGAGCGGAGTGGGGGGGGGGGGGGGGTTCTTTGAAGGGGTTTAAGGAAGAGCGCGTTAGCAAAATCATGCTCATACTTACTGCATCATCTTCACTCACATGTGCGCACGGTACAGAATTCAGCTCCGGCCCAAATCTAGCGCTCCTGATCCGGATAATTAGGTCTGTAACGGTCTGGATCTGCAGAATGCTGCGTCTCCAGGAGGCTGGTGACCACTGCTCTACTCAGCTTTCATTCTAATCTACAAAGATCAGTTTGACTCACATACCGAATTTCTCCTATAACACCTTCCAGCTCTTTTGCTTCACCTCCCTCTAACAAAACAACTTAACTTTACACCACTCCAGAGTGCAGTGGTGGAGCTTTACACCACTAGAGAGTCCAGTGGCTTAACTTTACACCACTCCAGTGTCCAGTGGTTTAGCTTTACACCACTCCAGAGTCCAGTGGTGGAGCTCTACACCACTCCACAGTCCAGTGGTAGAGCTTTACACCACTAGAGAGTCCACTGGAGGAGCCTAACAACACTCCAGAGTCCAATGCTTTAGCTTTACACCACTCCAGAGTCCAGTGGTGGAGCTTTAAACCAGTCCAGAGTCCAGTGGTGGAGTTTTACACTGTTAACAGTGCCATGTTTAAAGTCACTGAGCTCTTTACTACAACCTCGTTCTACTGCCAGTGTTTGGGCAGAAGATGGGGACTGCATGGCTATGTGCTTGATTTAGCAATGCAGCTGAACTCAGTCATTAGGTGTGTCCACATATTTTTGGCTTTATAGTACTTTATCACTTATTCTGTCATCTCACGATGGAAACTGACCCTGGATCAGAGAGGCTAGTGGCATTTCAGCGGCCTGATTCGATCACAGTGTGGCGGAGTGAGATGTGGCCGTGTGGACAGACGGAGCTGATAGACGACGGAGCTCCAGTTATATTCTCTAATTCCTCATAAATCCTCCCGGTTTAATCCCAGTTCAAACCCCAGAATCAACTATTTACCCCCAGTGCCTGCTTTTCAATGGCATTCCTGCCGAGCTCTGTGTGGGTGGGTGGGGGGGTGCTCGCGGCGGCCGGCACCAATAAAACCAGCACTAAAATGCAATTACAGTGAGGCGAAGAATGGCCGGCTCAGTAATTTGCGCGCTGAGGGTGAGGAGATTGCAGCCTGTGTTTGGAATGCGCGGTGCGGAGCGTGTGGGAAAAGCAGTGGGATGGCCTGGAACGCCCTTTGTGGGCTAATTACTGGAACTGACCCAGGACAGGCTGAGCCCTGCTAATGCTAATGATAAACCCCCCGCCGGCCGACCCTGTCACTGATACACTGAGGTAGGCTCTCCGCAGGACGGGGTGTGTGTGTGTGAGGGGAGGGGGTATATATGGGGGGTATTTGGGGGTTAACACCACCGGAGCAGGGCAGACAATAGCTCAGTGCTGAAAAAGTGAATGACTTAGCCATGTGTGTCTCTCAGTTCCAATTAAACTGAGCTTAAGCTACAGCTCACCACCACCACCACCACCACCACCACCACCACCACCACCACCACCACCACACCATGCCATCCACAGTAATCACCTCCATATCCCACACGTAGGCCACATCACAGGTGCCTCTCCAACACCAACACCATATATATATATATAACTGACCACTCAATGCACACAATACTACTACTACTGCTACACACTGCTATACACATACACAACCAGACTACACACTGCTATACACATACACAACCAGACTACACACTGCTATACACATACACAACCAGACTACTGCACACCACCCTATATACACACTACACACTGCTATACACATACACAACCAGACTACTGCACACCACCCTATATACACAATACACACTGCTATACACCTACACAACCAGACTACTGCACACCACCCTATACACACACTACACACTGCTATACACATACACAACCAGACTACTGCACAACACCCTATATACACACTACACACTGCTATACACATACACAACCAGACTACTGCACACCACCCTATATACACAATACACACTGCTATACACCTACAGAACCAGACTACTGCACACCACCCTATATACACAATACACACTGCTATACACATACACAACCAGACTACACACTGCTATACACATACACAACCAGACTACACACTGCTATACACATACACAACCAGACTACACACTGCTATACACATACACAACCAGACTACACACTGCTATACACATACACAACCAGACTACTGCACAACACCCTATATACACACTACACACTGCTATACACATACACAACCAGACTACTGCACACCACCCTATATACACACTACACACTGCTATACACATACACAACCAGACTACTGCACACCACCCTATACACACACTACACACTGCTATACACATACACAACCAGACTACTGCACACCACCCTATATACACACTACACACTGCTATACACCTACACAACCAGACTACTGCACAACACCCTATATACACACTACACACTGCTATACACATACACAGCCAGACTACTGCACAACACCCTATATACACACTACACACTGCTATACACCTACACAACCAGACTACTGCACAACACCCTATATACACACTACACACTGCTATACACATACACAACCAGACTACTGCACACCACCCTATATACACAATACACACTGCTATACACAACCAGACTACTGCACAACACCCTATATACACAATACACACTGCTATACACCTACACAACCAGACTACTGCACACCACCCTATATACACACTACACACTGCTATACACATACACAGCCAGACTACTGCACAACACCCTATATACACACTACACACTGCTATACACATACACAACTAGACTACTGCACAACACCCTATATACACACTACACACTGCTACACACCTACACAACCAGACTACTGCACAACACCCTATATACACACTACACACTGCTATACACATACACAACCAGACTACTGCACACCACCCTATATACACACTACACACTGCTATACACATACACAACCAGACTACTGCACAACACCCTATATACACAATACACACTGCTATACACATACACAACCAGACTACTGCACACCACCCTATATACACAATACACACTGCTATACACAACCAGACTACTGCACAACACCCTATATACACACTACACACTGCTATACACCTACACAACCAGACTACTGCACAACACCCTATATACACAATACACACTGCTATACACATACACAACCAGACTACTGCACAACACCCTATATACACAATACACACTGCTATACACATACACAACCAGACTACTGCACAACACCCTATATACACAATACACACTGCTATACACATACACAACCAGACTACTGCACACCACCCTATATACACAATACACACTGCTATACACAACCAGACTACTGCACAACACCCTATATACACACTACACACTGCTATACACCTACACAACCAGACTACTGCACAACACCCTATATACACAATACACACTGCTATACACCTACACAACCAGACTACTGCACAACACCCTATATACACACTACACACTGCTATACACATACACAACCAGACTACTGCACAACACCCTATATACACAATACACACTGCTATACACATACACAACCAGACTACTGCACAACACCCTATATACACACTACACACTGCTATACACCTACACAACCAGACTACTGCACAACACCCTATATACACACTACACACTGCTATACACCTACACAACCAGACTGCTGCACAACACCCTATATACACAATACACACTGCTATACACAACCAGACTACTGCACAACACCCTATATACACAATACACACTGCTATACACCTACACAACCAGACTACTGCACAACACCCTATATACACACTACACACTGCTATACACATACACAACCAGACTACTGCACAACACCCCTATATACACAATACACACTGCTATACACCTACACAACCAGACTACTGCACAACACCCTATATACACACTACACACTGCTATACACCTACACAACCAGACTACTGCACAACACCCTATATACACACTACACACTGCTATACACATACACAACCAGACTACTGCACAACACCCTATATACACAATACACACTGCTATACACATACACAACCAGACTACTGCACAACACCCTATATACACAATACACACTGCTATACACATACACAACCAGACTACTGCACAACACCCTATATACACACTACACACTGCTATACACCTACACAACCAGACTACTGCACAACACCCTATATACACACTACACACTGCTATACACATACACAACCAGACTACTGCACAACACCCTATATACACACTACACACTGCTATACACCTACACAACCAGACTACTGCACAACACCCTATATACACACTACACACTGCTATACACCTACACAACCAGACTACTGCACAACACCCTATATACACAATACACACTGCTATACACATACACAACCAGACTACTGCACAACACCCTATATACACACTACACACTGCTATACACATACACAACCAGACTACTGCACAACACCCTATATACACACTACACACTGCTATACACATACACAACCAGACTACTGCACAACACCCTATATACACACTACACACTGCTATACACATACACAACCAGACTACTGCACAACACCCTATATACACACTACACACTGCTATACACAACCAGACTACTGCACAACACCCTATATACACACTACACACTGCTATACACAACCAGACTACTGCACAACACCCTATATACACACTACACACTGCTATACACAACCAGACTACTGCACACCACCCTATATACACACTACACACTGCTATACACAACCAGACTACTGCACAACACCCTATATACACACTACACACTGCTATACACAACCAGACTACTGCACAACACCCTATATACACACTACACACTGCTATACACCTACACAACCAGACTACTGCACAACACCCTATATACACAATACACACTGCTATACACCTACACAACTAGACTACTGCACACCACCCTATATACACACTACACACTGCTATACACAACCAGACTACTGCACAACACCCTATATACACAATACACACTGCTATACACCTACACAACCAGACTACTGCACACCACCCTATATACACACTACACACTGCTATACACAACCAGACTACTGCACAACACCCTATATACACAATACACACTGCTATACACAACCAGACTACTACACAACACCCTATATACACACTACACACTGCTATACACAACCAGACTACTGCACACCACCCTATATACACACTACACACTGCTATACACAACCAGACTACTGCACACCACCCTATATACACAATACACACTGCTATACACAACCAGACTACTGCACAACACCCTATATACACACTACACACTGCTATACACATACACAACCAGACTACTGCACAACACCCTATATACACACTACACACTGCTATACACATACACAACCAGACTACTGCACAACACCCTATATACACAGTACACACTGCTATACACCTACACAACCAGACTACTGCACAACACCCTATATACACACTACACACTGCTATACACATACACAACCAGACTACTGCACACCACCCTATATACACACTACACACTGCTATACACATACACAACCAGACTACTGCACAACACCCTATATACACACTACACACTGCTATACACATACACAACCAGACTACTGCACACCACCCTATATATACACTACACACTGCTATACACATACACAACCAGACTACTGCACACCACCCTATATACACACTACACACTGCTATACACATACACAACCAGACTACTGCACAACACCCTATATACACACTACACACTGCTATACACATACACAACCAGACTACTGCACAACACCCTATATACACACTACACACTGCTATACACATACACAACCAGACTACTGCACAACACCCTATATACACACTACACACTGCTATACACATACACAACCAGACTACTGCACAACACCCTATATACACACTACACACTGCTATACACCTACACAACCAGACTACTGCACAACACCCTATATACACACTACACACTGCTATACACCTACACAACCAGACTACTGCACAACACCCTATATACACAATACACACTGCTATACACATACACAACCAGACTACTGCACAACACCCTATATACACACTACACACTGCTATACACATACACAACCAGACTACTGCACAACACCCTATATACACACTACACACTGCTATACACATACACAACCAGACTACTGCACAACACCCTATATACACACTACACACTGCTATACACAACCAGACTACTGCACAACACCCTATATACACACTACACACTGCTATACACCTACACAACCAGACTACTGCACAACACCCTATATACACAATACACACTGCTATACACCTACACAACTAGACTACTGCACACCACCCTATATACACACTACACACTGCTATACACAACCAGACTACTGCACAACACCCTATATACACAATACACACTGCTATACACCTACACAACCAGACTACTGCACACCACCCTATATACACACTACACACTGCTATACACAACCAGACTACTGCACAACACCCTATATACACAATACACACTGCTATACACAACCAGACTACTGCACAATACCCTATATACACACTACACACTGCTATACACAACCAGACTACTGCACAACACCCTATATACACACTACACACTGCTATACACAACCAGACTACTGCACACCACCCTATATACACACTACACACTGCTATACACAACCAGACTACTGCACACCACCCTATATACACAATACACACTGCTATACACAACCAGACTACTGCACAACACCCTATATACACACTACACACTGCTATACACATACACAACCAGACTACTGCACAACACCCTATATACACACTACACACTGCTATACACATACACAACCAGACTACTGCACAACACCCTATATACACACTACACACTGCTATACACATACACAACCAGACTACTGCACAACACCCTATATACACACTACACACTGCTATACACATACACAACCAGACTACTGCACAACACCCTATATACACACTACACACTGCTATACACCTACACAACCAGACTACTGCACAACACCCTATATACACAGTACACACTGCTATACACCTACACAACCAGACTACTGCACAACACCCTATATACACACTACACACTGCTATACACATACACAACCAGACTACTGCACACCACCCTATATACACAATACACACTGCTATACGCCTACACAACCAGACTACTGCACAACACCCTATATACACAATACACACTGCTATACACATACACAACTAGACTACTGCACAACACCCTATATACACACTACACACTGCTATACACATACACAACTAGACTACTGCACAACACCCTATATACACACTGCTATATTTTATATCATAAAATTTCTTGTATGTATTTAGATGTATTTAGAAGAACTGATGGTCATACACATTTTTACTGCACACGGGTTCCAGAAAGCTGTCATGGCGTAGGGTTTGGTGTATAACTTCATGTCCACCTCCGTGACCTTTCGCACACTTGTGTTCCGAGCATGAACAGGGTGATTAGGACTATCTACACTAAAACTCTGGTGAAGTGCCAGGATTCTCCCTCTGTGCTGTAAGGATCTCTCACACCTCCGTGCCTGAGTTTCAGTCTCTAAAGCTCTTCACGCTGTTAACTGCAACAGCGTTACACATCAAATACTTCCACAATCCCTCAACATCAAAAGCTCCTGAGGTGTGAAAGAAGTGATACATGTAAACAGAGGTGTGACAGCTCTTCAAACTCATTTCACTCCCCTTCAACACCAGAGGGCGCCTGATCAGCCAGCATGGACCACAGTTTAGTCTTCAGTTCATTTATTCTGCAGCTCCAACACCATTCTTCACCTGTACAGTTACTCTCCAGCACTGTTCTTCACCTGTACAGTTACTCTCCAGCACTGTTCTTCACCTGTACAGTTACTCTCCAGCACTGTTCTTCACCTGTACAGACACTCTCCAGCACTGTTCTTCACCTGTACAGTTACTCTCCAGCACTGTTCTTCACCTGTACAGTTACTCTCCAGCACTGTTCTTCACCTGTACAGTTACTCTCCAGCACTGTTCTTCACCTGTACAGTTACTCTCCAGCACTGTTCTTCACCTGTACAGTTACTCTCCAGCACTGTTCTTCACCTGTACAGTTACTCTCCAGCACTGTTCTTCACCTGTACAGACACTCTCCAGCACTGTTCTTCACCTGTACAGTTACTCTCCAGCACTGTTCTTCACCTGTACAGTTACTCTCCAGCACTGTTCTTCACCTGTACAGTTACTCTCCAGCACTGTTCTTCACCTGTACAGTTACTCTCCAGCACTGTTCTTCACCTGTACAGTTACTCTCCAGCACTGTTCTTCACCTGTACAGTTACTCTCCAGCACTGTTCTTCACCTGAACTGTACAGTTACTCTCCAGCACTGTTCTTCACCTGTACAGACACTCTCCAGCACTGTTCTTCACCTGTACAGTTACTCTCCAGCACTGTTCTTCACCTGAACTGTACAGTTACTCTCCAACACTGTTCTTCACCTGAACTGTACAGATACTCCCCATCACTGTTCTTCACCTGAACTGTACAGATACTCTCCAGCACTGTTCTTCACCTGTACAGTTACTCTCCAGCACTGTTCTTCACCTGAACTGTACAGTTACTCTCCAGCACTGTTCTTCACCTGAACTGTACAGTTACTCCCCATCACTGTTCTTCACCTGAACTGTACAGATACTCTCCATCACTGTTCTTCACCTGTACAGTTACTCTCCAGCACTGTTCTTCACCTGAACTGTACAGATACTCTCCATCACTGTTCTTCACCTGTACAGTTACTCCCCATCACTGTTCTTCACCTGAACTGTACAGTTACTCTCCAGCACTGTTCTTCACCTGAACTGTACAGATACTCTCCAACACTGTTCTTCACCTGAACTGTACAGATACTCTCCAGCACTGTTCTTCACCTGAACTGTACAGTTACTCTCCAGCACTGTTCTTCACCTGAACTGTACAGATACTCTCCAACACTGTTCTTCACCTGAACTGTACAGTTACTCTCCAACACTGTTCTTCACCTGAACTGTACAGTTACTCTCCAGCACTGTTCTTCACCTGAACTGTACAGTTACTCTCCAGCACTGTTCTTCACCTGTACAGTTACTCTCCAGCACTGTTCTTCACCTGTACAGTTACTCTCCAGCACTGTTCTTCACCTGAACTGTACAGTTACTCTCCAGCACTGTTCTTCACCTGTACAGTTACTCTCCAGCACTGTTCTTCACCTGTACAGTTACTCTCCAGCACTGTTCTTCACCTGTACAGTTACTCTCCAGCACTGTTCTTCACCTGAACTGTACAGTTACTCTCCAGCACTGTTCTTCACCTGAACTGTACAGTTACTCTCCAGCACTGTTCTTCACTGGTCGTCTCTGTGGAAACGGGCTTTGTAAAGGTCGGCAGTGTGGAAGTCGTCTCTGTGGAAGTCGTCTCTGTGGAAGTCGTCTCTGTGGAAGTGGGCAGTGTGGAGGTGGGCTCTGTGGAAGTGGGCAGTGTGGAGGTTGGCAGTGTGGAAGTGGGCTCTGTGGAAGTGGGCAGTGTGGAGGTGGGCTCTGTGGAAGTGGGCTCTGTGGAAGTGGGCAGTGTGGAAGTGGGCAGTGTGGAGGTGGGCTTTGTGGAAGTGGGCTCTGTGGAAGTGGGCAGTGTGGAAGTAGGCTGTGTGGAAGTGGGCTCTGTGGAAGTCGTCTCTGTGGAAGTGGGCAGTGTGGAGGTGGGCTCTGTGGAAGTGGGCAGTGTGGAAGTCGTCTCTGTGGAAGTGGGCAGTGTGGAGGTTGGCAGTGTGGAAGTGGGCTCTGTGGAAGTGGGCAGTGTGGAGGTGGGCTCTGTGGAAGTCGTCTCTGTGGAAGTGGGCAGTGTGGAAGTGGGCAGTGTGGAGGTGGGCTCTGTGGAAGTGGGCTCTGTGGAAGTGGGCAGTGTGGAAGTGGGCAGTGTGGAGGTGGGCTTTGTGGAAGTGGGCTCTGTGGAAGTGGGCAGTGTGGAAGTAGGCTGTGTGGAAGTGGGCTCTGTGGAAGTCGTCTCTGTGGAAGTGGGCAGTGTGGAGGTGGGCTCTGTGGAAGTGGGCAGTGTGGAAGTCGTCTCTGTGGAAGTGGGCAGTGTGGAGGTTGGCAGTGTGGAAGTGGGCTCTGTGGAAGTGGGCAGTGTGGAGGTGGGCTCTGTGGAAGTGGGCTCTGTGGAAGTGGGCAGTGTGGAAGTGGGCAGTGTGGAGGTGGGCTGTGTGGAAGTGGGCTCTGTGGAAGTGGGCAGTGTGGAAGTAGGCTGTGTGGAAGTGGGCTCTGTGGAAGTCGTCTCTGTGGAAGTGGGCAGTGTGGAAGTGGGCAGTGTGGAGGTGGGCTGTGTGGAAGTCGTCTCTGTGGAAGTGGGCAGTGTGGAAGTAGGCTGTGTGGAAGTGGGCTCTGTGGAAGTCGTCTCTGTGGAAGTGGGCAGTGTGGAGGTTGGCTGTGTGGAAGTGGGCTCTGTGGAAGTGGGCAGTGTGGAAGTGGGCAGTGTGGAGGTGGGCTGTGTGGAAGTGGGCTCTGTGGAAGTGGGCAGTGTGGAAGTAGGCTGTGTGGAACTGGGCTCTGTGGAAGTCGTCTCTGTGGAAGTGGGCAGTGTGGAAGTAGGCTGTGTGGAAGTCGTCTCTGTGGAAGTGGGCAGTGTGGAGGTTGGCAGTGTGGAAGTGGGCTCTGTGGAACTGGGCTGTATGGAACTAGGCAGTGTGGAACTGGGCTCTGTGGCAGTCGTCTCTGTGGAAGTGGGCAGTGTGGAAGTGGGCAGTGTGGAGGTTGGCTGTGTGGAAGTGGGCTCTGTGGAAGTGGGCAGTGTGGAAGTGGGCAGTGTGGAGGTGGGCTGTGTGGAAGTGGGCTCTGTGGAAGTGGGCAGTGTGGAAGTAGGCTGTGTGGAACTGGGCTCTGTGGCAGTCGTCTCTGTGGAAGTGGGCTCTGAGGAACTGGGCTCTGTGGAACTGGGCTGTATGGAACTAGGCAGTGTGGAACTAGGCAGTGTGGAACTGGGCTCTGTGGCAGACGTTTCAGGTAGACGTTTCGGGCCGAGGGGAAAGCGAAGGCGGGGGGTCTCAGGCTGTGATTGCTATTAAGGCCATTGTCTCCTATTTATATGGTTATTGGGTGGAGCTGCAGGAGCGTGTTAATCTTCACACTCTCTGGATGGGATGTTCTCTCACGCCGGAGCTGCTAGCTACCAGATAGCACGTACCTGCTAACAGGGCTCCCTCACCTGGGTGTCAGGCCCGTTACGAGGAGCACAGCTTCCCCCAGGGCCTGAGGCGGAAACTCGGGGATGCGGACGGTTTCTGTCTCGTCTGTGAAGTGTCCCGTGAGGAAAGAGGGGGATTTCCCTCCCTCGGCTTTAATGAGAGCAGGAAAAGTCAGGTAGCTGTGGAAAAGCCTCAGGCTCTTTTACAGGAGCAGCCACGGCGTCTGGACATGCCTGGTGATTTTCACCGGTTTAGTCCTTTAACACGAGCAGTGAAAGTATCTCAACTGAACGAGGATGGATTTGAACAACATCTCAGAATCAGACAGTGTATTTATAACATCTACTGTAAGAACTTTCTGTAAGGGAGCTTGTAGAGGTGGACGTCTGGTTCCATTCACCTCCACTGTGAACAGATCTAACAGTATCTAGAACAGAGAGTTTCTCTCTGAACGACTCTGTTTACATCTGAACTGCTTAATTATGCAGAGACGTCTGCTTGTATTTCAGGTGTTTTGTTTGTTGAAGTCTATTAAATGGAATTTCCCTTTAAGTGAAAGTTTAGATGCTGAGTTAAAGTCTTACTAAGAGGAAGTTCAAGCGTGTAGTTGGAAAAATAATATTTTTATTAAATGAATATATGAGTTTATGTATCCGGGAGTAAAAATAATATTTTTTTCTCCTGGAAACGTGTTTTAGTAAACTTATATAATATAATATAATATAATAATGCAAAAAAAAACCAAATAGTTCACTTAATTAGAATATTTAGTTTTGCATATAACCTACCAATCAAAAGTTTTGACACACTTAACTGAATATATATGTTTATATATAATATATATGTGGAATATTTTAAAATACTAAAGTCTACAGAAGTAAAGAAAAAGTGTATTAAGCAGACAAATTGACTACATTTATTTTTTGTAAAGTTATATGTCTGAGAATTAAATTTAGCTGCAAATGCCTGAAATATATATTAACCGAATGCCTGAAATATAATTTAAAAAAATTAATTTACTTTTAAAGTTGCTAACATTTGGATGGTGCAGTTAGATGTGATGTCTGGACACGTTTCCATTGAGTTTTAATATGTTTTACAGCTGCAATTTACCAAAAATCTTAAAAAACACACAACTGACTAAACACTGGCTCCAAACTAGTTTCTTAGAGCATAAATGTTAAAATAAAATAAAAATATGCATCCCCTTTTATAATTTTCAACTTTTGGACAATGCAGTTATGCATGATGTAAAAACACATTTCAATTGATTTTTTATATTTTAAAGCTGCAATTCAAATCCAAAATCTAAAAATAAAGAATTGCAGATTAAATACTGACTAAACCTTAATTTCTTAATTTTTTAAATTAGAAACATTTGAATTATCTTTTATAATTGCTAACTTTTAATAAACACAGTTAGACATGATGTTTGCTGTTTTTCTAGCTGCCATTCAAATCTAAAAACTTATATAAGTATATTGTATAAAATACTGGCTAAAACTTTATTTCTTAGAAAAAAAATAGAATTCCCTTTTATAATTGCTAACTTTTGGACAATGCCGTTAGACTTTATGTTTAGACATATTTCACTAGAGTTTTTTATATTTTATAGCTGCAATTTAAATCCAAAATCTAAAAAATTATAAATGACCAAATAAAATATTGACTAAAACTTCATTTCTTAGAACAATACATTTTAATTAAAATAATTGCTAACTCTGTTAATGTTAACGGTGTTAATGTTTTAAATCTAAAATAAAAAAACTTAAGTTAAACTTAACTTGATAACTTTTGGACAATGTGGTCAGACATGATGATGATATCAGTTGAGTTTTTATATTTTACATTTGAATATAATATCTAAAAGAATTTAAAAGCTGAAATTTTTCATTCTTGTTCTAAAATGCCTAAAGTGGTCAGGAAGAGTGGGCGTGTCCCGCCGTTTGACCGGTACTGTATGCGAGGTGTGGAAGTGACAGCAGAATGAATGAGTGCCGAGCCGAGCGTGGCTCTGGTCTGGCGTCAGGCTTTTTTCGGGGCTGGTTGGGGTCAGTCTGCATCTCGGCGGGGGGCGCTGTGCTGGGAACGAATGAGTTATCAGGGTTCCTCACGCCGGAGGGGCTCTTTTCACTCCGGCCCATAATCTGCCCCTCCGCCATAGCAGCCCGGTCACCAAGGAGAACCGAAGAACCTCCTGGTCTCATTGTCTTCCCCAGCTAAGCTGGCTCCTCCGCGGCCTGAAAAGAATCAAATTATTATCGAGGGATTTTTCCTCCCCTAGAAAAAAAAGGAGAGAAGGGAAAGAAAGCAAAGCCCGAGGAGAATGATAGCATTGTCCCGGACCTTTCTGGGCTCCTAATTGTGAACGAAACTGACAACTGGGCCTGATGCTAATCCGGGACGTTTATTGTGAGCTGATGTTGAGCAGGGCTCTGGTCTTTTCTGGGGGGGGGCTCAAGGCGCTGAGTCAGCGGGGGACGAGTTTCATATGGTGACCTCCAGGCTCCATCAAGACTAGCATAAGGCTTTAGACCCTTTCAGTGCTAGCTAAAGACTCGGCAGCCTGTGGAGAGGCTAATGCTGTTGCTATTAGCTGTGCTGATCTTTTGCTTGGACTGGACTGGGGTGGGGTTTGAGGGGTGTGTTTGGTGTGGGGTGGTTGGGTGGAGGGTATTCATCCATACAGGTAAGCTGCCTGGGCAAACAGTGTTTTGTGTTGAGGCTTTAGATGAAAACGCCACTATTTAATATCATCTCGTCCAGATCAGCAGGGATGGCTAGCGCTGCTTCTGCTTGACTCAGGCTCAGATTCTGGTGGAAAGTTACCCAAAACAAGTCCAAAGAGATACAGTGGAGGGTTTAAGATGAACTGGAACTGACTGTGCGTCTGCTAAGAGTTTGCTGTTCAGGAAACACATCCCTAAAACTGGCTACATCACATTCTGGAAAGAGTTTAGAACTGTTGGGAATGTAGTATACTGGTCAGTCTGGATGACTCCACTGGTACATCTTTCTCAACCTTTAGGAATCAGAGCTAAGATGTTAGCAACAACTTTTATCACTCTAATGTCCTAAGGCTACATCATATTAGCTTCTAGAATGAGTTTACGACTATTAGGTATGTAGTATACTGATGGACTGTACTCAGTTTTCAGTGGTAAACCATTCTTATTCTTTAGGAACCCAAGCTAAGGGGTTAGCAACTCAAAAGTGCTAAGCTAGCTACATCAAATTAGCTTCTGGAGTGAATTTAGTACTATTAGGAATGTAGTATATTGGTCAGTCTGAATGACTGCACTCAGAGTCCACTAGTACATCTTTCTCAACCTTTACATCAAATTAGTTTCTAAAATTAGTTTAGAGCTGCTAGGAAGGTAGCATATTGGTCAGTTTGATAGACTGTTCTCAGTTCCCACAGGTACATCTCTCTCAATCTTTAGAAACCAAAGCCAAGATGCAACCACTTTAAGCACTCAAACGTCCTAAAGCTACATCATATAAGCTTCTGGAATAAGTTTAGAACTATTAGGGTATTGTGTATCATACCCAAGTCCACTGGCTAACACTTCTTATTCTTTAGGAACCAAAGCTAAGATGTTAACAACAAATTTTAACACTCAGACATCCTAAAGCTAGCAACATCAAATTAGCTTTTGGATTGAATTTAGTCCTGTTAGGTATGTAGTATACTGGTCAGTCTGAAGGACTGTATTCAGAGTCCACTGGTAAACCACTCTTATTCTTTAGGAACCAAAGCTAAGATGTTAGCACCTCCATGTCATTTCTGTTTATGAACTTGAGGTTTAAACGGAGCTTCGTTTTAGCTGATAGCCTCGTCTTCAGGTCAGAAACCGAAAACAAAGGGAGGCGCTGTTTTCTACAAAGCTGAAGTCGGTCTTTCATTACCCAGAATTCTTTCGTTCCAACAGTGCAGCAGTTATAATTACACCTCAGACGCCAGAATGTAACGGCTGTGCTGTTTAAGGTGGAACAAATACATTTGAACAAGAAGCTAACGAATAGCAAGCGACTTTAGCCCCAGGTTTATTATACATTACTAAGTTATTATAGGAGGTAATAATAATAATAATAATAATAATAATAATAATACTAGTACTAATAATAATACTTTATTCTTATATAACGCTTTTCGGGAACTAAAAGACGCTTACAGTCAAAACAATCATTTTACAACACAACAGAGTAACAATACTACAAGTAGACATGAACAGGAAATAGTGAAGAACTGTCAAACCTGAGAAAGATCGTATGCCAGTGAGAAGAGATTTAATTAAGGTTTTAAGATGAGATTTAAATCTGAGGAAGGAATTCGACTGTTTAATCAGTGGCAGAAGAGCATTTCAGAGGCGGGGAGCAAAGTCTGGAGAATGCCCGATCATCAAAACGGTGGAGGTTAGATGGAGGAACTGTAAGTAGTCTAGCTGCAGAGGAGCTGATAGAGCGGGAAGGTCTGTAGAAAGAAAAGAGATCAGAGAAGTTAGAAGGAGCAGGATTGTTAAGAACTTTGAATGTAAGAAGAAGGATTTTAAAGCACCAAACTGCTAGAGAGCTAGGTTACCCTGTGCTGGCGGCTGTGCTGGGGAAGTGTCGGTAGCTGTGACAGGCTGATTGAAGAAGCTGTCAGAATGTTTTTGACGTTCCTCCAAAGTCACGTGACGTACCCCGAGGGCACACATACCACATGGGAACCGCAGGACTAAGTCATTCCTTCTACTTTAACTGTTCTTTGTAGGCTAACTGGTGTTTTTAGGGTCGCTGTCTTTCTGCACGACTCGCCTTCTGCTGAGCTTCAGTTGACAGATGGCTGCCCGAAGATTCTCCAGACCTTTTTAAATAACCCAGAATTCAAAGCTTCAGAGAATGACGGCAAGCTGTCCCGGTCAAAAACATGATACTGCCACCACCATGTCTTTAAGCTGGGATGGGGTTGTTGGGTTTGACAAACATATAATCTCTCCTTTGAGGGATAAAGGTCAGTTTCTGATTCAACATAACACGGTTTCAGTGATCTTCTGGCTTGTCAAGGTGGCGTTTGAAAACTTTGAACAGCCAGAAATGTTCTTCCTGGATTTTTCCAATCTGACATTCCATACATACTGTTCTTGTTCAGCATTTGTCTGATTGTGGACTCACAAACTCTGACTGTGTAAGAGAGGCCTGCACAACCTTAGATGTTCCCGTGAAGTTCTTTGTGGTATCTCAGAATGTTCTTTGCCTTGAGTCTTGGGGTCGCTTTTGTTGGATGACCACTCGATGGAGGAGTAATAGTAGTGTTGAATTTTCTCTATCTGCCTGTCCGTGGATCAGTGACGTCCAAACTCGTCTGAGATAGTTTTCATCTAGCCTAATGAGCATTTAAGCTTCTCTGAAACCTGATTTGACTGAGACGTGGCTGCACTGAGGTGTGCGACTCAGGCTGATAGAACCTCCTAATCTTCACCATCGAATACCGAACTGATCATTGAGGAAGTTCACGTGTATTCAGCCCTAATTTAATTTCCTTTACAGATTGTAGCCTGGACCCCATGTATACCACATTTAAAGATGTTCTAAAATGCAATCCCAATCACATTTTATAGGTGCCTCTCAGTCTGGACACTCTGGCCACTCAAATCTAATTTGTGTCAACACGATAAACAAGTGATGAATGTCATACGTCATTACCACTACGAGGTTAATGTGGTAAATTCTGGTGATGTCTGGACACAAAAATATAATCTATAAATATCTATATAAATATTAAACCAGACAGTGGAGTCAACAGACCAGGGGTGCGTTTCTCAAACATTCTAAACGCTAAGTACTTCGTAATTTCATACTTAAGAACATTCGTAAAATTTTGCATGTTTCTAGAAAGTCCTTCGTAACTAATGTAGTACGTAAAGTCGTTCGTAAATGTAAGAGTAATCCGACCCATTTGTAACTCTGTAGGTTTTTCTTAATTTGAAGTTCACGTCCAGTTCTGTCTCAAAAACAAAATTGGCCTGCTAATCATCATTTAAAAATGCATTGTTCTGTGCATGGACACTACACGTATTTATACAAACATGAATTCATGAAGATTTAAAATCAGTTTAGAAAGCACAAGTGCATCACGTATATTACATCCAACGTCAACAAATATCATATCCAAGAGTTGAATTATGTAAACAGTAAACTTCTAGAATAAACAGGTGTTCGCTTGTATCATGATGGAGTAGGAAGCAAACTGCCCACCACTCTGAAAGTCCTGAGTTCAGTACTGCGCATAAACATTTGGGAAACACTCGCAAAATTGGGGTTCTTAAAGTTACGTCGTTCTTAAACTTGTTCGTAAATCACTAAGATCAGTTGTTATGGGGAAAATGCACTCCAGATTTTTAGAAACACATTATTCAATATTATTCTATAGAGTAATATAGCAATACATATAATATAGCAGTTGATTTTGGCCAAAAAAATGTTTTGGATTCTAAACAAATCACTAAATCATTCTCTTAGAAATAAAACATGGTTTTACTTAAATCGTGGTGAAGTCTGACATGTCATAATGTCCTGTATCATTTTGTTTTCCATTGAATCATAATATGATTTAGTTGAATAATGGCAAAAAATTCATGATTTAACAAAACATTTCCTAAATAACCATAATTAAATTTAATGGAATCTGGGTAAATTTTAATATTCCAACATGCCCTGAATCCTACTATAAAAATTAATAATTGAATGTAATATAATTGTAGTGAAGGTTAAAAATTGGAACTAATTTAGTTCAACAATCTTAAAAGTTGAAACTTCATGATTCAACGAATAATTTCTTAAAGAATCATAATTGAATTTATTGGAATCTGGATAAATCTTAAGATTCCAATGTAATGAACTGATTTAGTTCAACAATCTCAAAAGTTGAGATTTCATGATTCAAATACTCTTCTAAAGAATTATTTTTCAGTCATAGTGAAGTTTGAAATTCCATTATTGGAATGAATCATTTTCTAAAGAATCATAATTTAAATGTATTTGAATCTGGGTAAACTTTAAGATTCCAAAGTTCACTGAACCCTGTAGGGAATCATAGCTGCATCTGTTCATGGTGTTAATGAATGGATTAAATTTGTGTGTGAAGAACTTTTAAAGAGGCTCAATATTATTGACGAGTTCTGACAGGTTTGACCTAGAACCCTTTAGGAACATTTATCATTCAGAGAGCACTAGTTGCTCATCAACGTCAGGGAATCACGTAAACACCGCTCAGGAAGTTGATTTCAGTGTAAATTTATTTGGTTATGGCGTTAATAGCTAGAATCCTAGAACAGACAGAGCATCTTTTAGTGGTCAGTGAAAGAAACACATAAACACAAACAAATAATAAGGACAAGCTCAGCAGCAGACAGTGAGGTAAACAGCATCACAGCGCAAAAACAACAACAACAACGCTCATGTGCTACTCTCGTACTGCACAAATATACACTCTTAATTACTAATATATACATGTACAGAACAATAAATAATCATAAAAAAATCATCTGACTCTAGAAATCCATAAACAGGACAGATTTTTACAAAGCTTTGGGATTTAAGACCTTAGAACACTTAGAACACAGGTTAAGGTGGAGAATGTTCCTAGAATGTGGAGCAGTTTGAGAAATAAACATGTACCAATTATTTAAATATTTAAAAAATTCAGACATAAGTCAGATTAAAATTTGTCTGTAGCTGGAAAAATGAATAACATTCACTGTTAAATATGTCCGAATGTCAAAACTGTATATCATCACTGTCATATCAAAAACACAAAACACATTTTTTCATAGACCATTAGAAACAGTAGAATGTCACTTTTCTTTTGTGGCTTCTTTAATTATTAGTCATTATTGAATTTGAAGTTTAAAGTTTAATACAGTGTAATGCATGTGTTTTTAACAATGCAAATTCCAAATCTGGTACATTACTCATGCTGCATGCTTCGCAAAGTGGGTTCTAAAAGTACCAAAAATGCTTTTATTGTACTTTTTTTATTTGAATTTTTAAGAAATGTTTACAACAACTTTATCATTATTCAACAATGTAAAGTTATGTTAATGTTTCTGTTGTGGAAGAACCCATGAAAAACAAGTGAGCTGTTTTAGATGACTTCTTCTTTTAACTTCTGCTCCAAATATAGTGAATCCAATCAAATAATTTATTACAGTATTGTAATACATACTAAAAAAAACTATTCTGCAAAAGATTAACTTACTTTTACTGTTATCATGTGACATTATCATTTCAGTACTGTTTTACATTTTCCATGGAAATTTTCTTTTGAGAACTTTTTCTGACAGCATGATAATGAACCTTTCCTAAGTTTAAACCTCAATTATTTTTTTACAGTGTACAAGTAACTCTGTTATTTTTGTACTAGATTGGTAAGCAAAATGTTATGAATGAAAATGCAAATACTTGGTAACCGAATTATGCCAATCTCTAATTAACATCCATACATCTCATTTCAAATGTTTTTTTTTCATTTCTACTCTAAAGTTAGAATTGTAAATGTGTGGTTACTGATGTAAGTGATACATTTAGCATTGCTACACTGTAATTAGTTTTAACTTTAAAAAAGTAAATTATTTTAACTTCAGTTAAACACATTTTTCTTCTGTGAACTTACTACACAAGTTCCATGTACCCACAATTTACAGACAGCTAAATAATCAAGCTTTTTAAGTTTAAGCCACAATTTTATTTTTGTGTACACAAATTACACAAATTCTGTTCTTTCTGTATTACTTTTTTAGTTTACAGATACTTGGCAACTGAACGATGCCAATCTCTAAATAACATACATTGTTACAAATTAATGTTTTTTTTAATTTTTACTCTAAAGTTGCCATTTAGATAATATAGTTTTGTTATGACAGTGAAAATATGTCATATAATTATAATTATGATTATCATTTTTAATAGTAAACTTTATCATTTTCATTGAAGTTTAGGTAAAACTTTACAGATGTTCTGCTGCATATAACATTAACATTACCATGCCATCAATTTGTAACGGCAGATGCTGTTAATGACAGATGATATTCGGTTATAGCATTTCTCTGTAAATGTTAACCTTATAGTAGAATCCTTGAATTACATTAGATTTCTGAATTAACTGGTCAGCTCCGAAGACTAAGTAGCCACGTTCATCTGGACTGCACGCTTATTTTTATAATCATATCCTTTAAAGTGTTGGTGAAGAAATTGGCAAAACAACCTCTATATGCAAACTGAATTAGTAGAAGAAAACTTCACATTTTAGTTCATAACTATGTCTACACGTAGTCTTTCATAGAAAGAAGAGATTTCAGACACTCACACACACATACACACAAACTCATGACGACGTCTACTCGAACACTGAACTCGCTACATTTGAGTATTTACAGACACAGCTGTGGTCAGTTAGCAGCATACAGATACGGAGAAGTCAGTATTGAACTCTAACGCTGCCGATTCTCTCACATGCACAAGCTTGTGGATGCTAACATGCTAAGCTAGTTTTGTTATTCGCAAAGCCTGAAGAACATTCACAATGTTGTTATTTCACAGCATTGAGTAACGGAAGAAACAACGTGACACCAATTATCGCAGCATTAGGGAAAGACAAAACTCAATAGAAAAGGAAAAGGGGGACACCCCTGCTGAGCACACGCTGTATGATATATATATATATATATATATATATATATATATATATATATATCATCGCTGTCTAAAGAAAAACATGTATATCCACTTTTGTTCATTTTTATTTTCCTACATTGTTTGATCTCTACAGTCGTCCTTTATATTATGTGAAAATTTCATGATGTATGGACCAACAGAAATGCTTCAGAGTAGCTTGGAAGAAATTCTGGTTCCGTTGACTTACATTGAAAGTAAAGACAGTTTTGGGTCTTTATTATAAAGTTACTATAAAGTTTTTTTTCATAAAGTTTTTCTTTGGAGAGCGATAAAAAATTTTAGGGCTGCCAGACAATCCGTACCCCGAAGAGATTTTAAAAACAGTGCATTTTCCTACAGCTATGGAGAATAAGCTCCACAGTTTTTATTAGCTAGCTGCAGGTTGGTTTATCCACAGTTCTCCTGCAAGCATCTGGCTGCTGAAGGTGCTGAAGGAATCGCCTTAGAAGAAGTTAAAAGCTGAGAAATACAGAAGCTAGGATTTAGCCCGAATATAGGTTGATGGGTCAAACTACAAAAAAATTAGTTAATGGAGTTAAAAGAAAAAGTGTCGTTAATCATTGATTGCATTGCTAACATGTTGTCACTGTCCAATGAAAAACATGTAGTTACATATTTTTTATTCTCATTTTTCCATATTTGAACGAAGCAGCTATTGTTTACATTATGTGAGAATTTCATAATGAATGGACCAATAGAAAAGCTCCAAAAAAGCTTGGAAAAAATCTGGTTCCATTGTTCCATTGACTTACACTGAAAATGAAGACTTTCCAGTAAAGGCACTTGTTTTGCTTTGGACAGTGACAATATATATATATATATATATATATATATATATATATATATATATATATATATATATATATATATATATATATATAAATTTAATTTAAACCATCATATTCATCATCAAACTTCAGACAGTGTACAGAAAAACTGGCATTTTCAATGGAGAAACAAAGTTTTGTCCTAATAGTGATTGGGTTAGCATAAAGATCCTTCTTCAATGGTAGCGTGAACATCACACTGGATGCTCTCTCTTCTCCAGTTAAGATGATCTTTGCATTAATATGCTGAGCAGGTTTGATATACAGTGTAGAGTTGCTCCATACATTGTCATTTAATTCAATTATTGTGATATTGGCCCTTGCAAATGAGCCCTCTAACCAATCATAGGGCCAAATGGGTTTGGGGGTTTGTTTTGGTGAACCTGTGATTTCCAGTAATCCTATAAAGGCCAAATATTTTAATTAAAATTCTATTACTATGGTCTAACACTATCAAAATATTATTGATTCATTTTCAGTAAACACCCACTGGCCACTTCACCAGGCCCACCTCCCTGTATCTACACTCACTGTATCAGCTCCACTTACAGACTGTAGTTCATCTGATTCTCTGTATACTTTATTACTCTGTTCTTTAATGATCAGGACCCCCACAGGACCACCTCGAAGCAGGTCTTAATTGGTTGGTGGATCATTCTCAGCATTGCAGTGACACTAAGTTGTTTAAAAATCTTATCCACTCACACTAGCACAACACACGCAAATATACCAGTGTCACTGCAGTGCTGAGCATGACCCACCTCCCTAATAGTATCTGCTCTGTGGGGGTCCTGTGGGGGTCCTGATAATTAAAGAACAGAGTAATAAAGTATACAGAGAATCAGATGAACTACAGTCTGTAAGTGGAGCTCCTGTATGGTCAGTGGAGCTGATACAGTGGACAGTGAGTGGAGGTCCTGTATGGTCAGTGGAGCTGATACAGTGGACAGTGAGTGGAGGTCCTGTATGGTCAGTGGAGCTGATACAGTGGGCAGTGAGTGGAGGTCCTGTATGGTCAGTGGAGCTGATACAGTGGACAGTGAGTGGAGGTACACAGGATACAAGGAGGTGGACCTAATGATATGACCAGTGGTTGTATATTTAAACCCCAATCTTCTTCACATGTTCATCCATTTCCAGTGCTGCTTCAGTGAAAAGGCCAGGCTCAGTCCATGTTTCTTTTTTGTGTGTTCTGGAAAGCAGCCTTGTGAAAATTCACTAATACTGTTACACACGAACGAGCCTCCGGCTGAGGTGCAGAGAGACCACCTAATAGATAACGAACCCAATTAGTCATTTGTCTTTGGACAAACCCGGCGCCCACAGGTCAGAGCAAAGCTTCCCGTTACAGAAGATTTACGGTCCCTTCCTTACAGCCAGAGGTCTAGACAGAAATATTCAAAGAGGGCAGTGCCATGACATTGCCAGACATTCGCTCACTGCTTAGCCGAGGAGGGCCGGGGTTATTGAACAGTGACGTCCCAGTTATGATTCATAAAACAAGCAGGCGAAACAATTCAGAGAAACTGACAAATATGTAACATTCGCTCAGGCTCAAGTGCATTCATAACCTAATTAGTAACCTGTTAACGGTGGACTCGACCTGTTTCCTCGGTCCAGTTGTTTGGTCGCTCTCGCAGACAGGCGCATACTCGTACAACATCTAAATTCTCATACGACATCAAATTTCTTCAGAACAATATATATATATATATGTGTGTGTAAAAAAACATTGAAGCCACTAAGACTTGGCACTAATAGCTTTTTAGTGGTGTTAGCAAGAAGGCTAACTCTAACGCTAGCAGAGAAGGAGCACTCCACAGTGCCTCAGCTTTTGCGGCAGAGGGAAGGCCTTCCAGAGGGATCCGGAGTGCCGCTACAAGACCTCTATTCCTCCTAGCTTTTCTTGCTATCGTTTTCCCCAGCACAATCGCTACGGTCTCCGGGGGCTGTTTTCCTTGTTAAAAAAACCCTCAATTCAGCCCTCCTGCCCCGCCCACGCTGCACCCTGGTAAAAGAATAGTCCCCAAAGAGTTGGGCTGGCGGCGCGAGCCATCCTTACAAGGGAAGCCCATTGGGAGCGTGTTCCTTTGTCAGTTGACGCGGGTGTCTCTCAAAGAGGCCAGCATGTAAAAAAGGTGCTATCACCCTTCTTCCTTTGTAGTGCTTGTCGGGTTTGTGGAGCCACGACGACCTCCGCCTGACCTGTCCGTCTTAATCCACAACACTCTTCAGTAGAAGGCTCCCAGGGGAAGTGGTGAACCCCGGCCTCTTCTCATCATGGCAGTCATGTTTGGTTTGGTTTGTTTTGGGGGGAAAGCCGGTTAGCCACGTGGGCCTACTTGCAGGTGTGGACGTCGTAGACGCGCGTACACTCCTGACAGCTGACGTAGCAGCACCAGTGGAAGATGCAGTGGCACTTCTCCTTGCGCTTCTCGGTCCTGGTGTTGTGTCCTCTGCCGCAGCACAGCAGGTCGCAGCCGTCGATGCCGTGAGACGTCAGGTTGCACACGCGATCGCGCGTGCCGAAGGAGCCCGTCTCCGGGTTGGGCTCGCAGAAGTTGGGCGAACCCTCATAGTAGACCAGGTCGGTCTCGGTGGGGGGTTTGAAGTAGGCGTACTTGGGCCGCAGGGTTTCCACCCAGCCGCGGGACTCCCGGTGTTTCTCCACCACCATCTCGGAGGCGCTGTCGTACTTGTCCTTCATGTAGTCGCCGATCACGCGGAAGTCCGGCTGGGACCACCAGCACGTTTTCACCTCGCAGCTGCCCGACAGGCCGTGGCACTTGCACTTCAGATACATGTGATCGGTGATGGACTAAGGGGGACAGAAGACAGGACAGAGGGACAGTTCAGATTTAGCAAGGTACTGTTTTCAGTGTCAGAATCACTTGATCCACCAGGATTTGCAGGAACAGCCCTAATGCAAGCATGTGAATGGGAACCCTTCTGATTACACTACGTTCCAAAATGTGACACAGTAATTTATAAAGAGATGCAAGGGGGCACAACAGGGGGGCACAACATCTAAAGCCTAGCCAAACTGACTTATATTTCCAGCATGCCTTGGGCTGGTCAACTGTCCTATCTGACCAGCAGGTTGGAGAGTCTATAACAGAGCTGGTTATATTCTTATGGTCAGGACTGTTTATTTGATAACCTGGTCTTCATATTGTTTGAGAACTGAATGATGAATGGACTAATAGAAATGATCTAAAATAGAATTTAGCACTATTTGCCATCCATCCATTATCTGCCTCTTAATCCCGCTAGTCGGGGTCACGGGGGGGCTGGAGCCAATCCCAGCTTCATCGGGCGACACCATGGGTACACCATGGACAGTTTGCGAGTCCATCACATGGCCAACACTCACGCGCTCACACCTACATTCAGTTTAGAGTGAGGATCCTAACATGCATGTGTTTGGACTGTGGGAGGAAACCGGAGAACCCGGAGGAACCCACTCAAACACAGAGAGACCATACACACCCCACACAGAACCACCCGGACCGGGAATCCAACCCAGATCGTCTTACTGTGAGGGCACTATTTGCCATTTGTGCAGTGAGCACACTTGCCCGGAGTGGTGGGCAGCCCTATTGACAGTACCCAGGGAGCAGTTGGGGGTTAGGTGTCTCGATCAAGGACACTTCAGTTGTGTTTGCATTAGTGTAATCATGTTGAATATGTTTCTGCCCAATTATTACTATATTAATATTAATATCAGTTTGTTAGTAGTTATTCTGTGAACAGCCCCATGTTTTTGCCTGCATCATTCTACTGGTCAATACACATGTGGTCAAGCATCAGTAACGTCTGCTTTACTTTAACCTGCTGGAACAATTTCTTTAAGCGGGAAGAATTTGAAATTCTGACATTAAAAACATATTTAAATGTTGTTTGAAGGTTCTTTGTTTTCATCTACTGTATTAAACTCTTGTATTAAAGCAGAACCAATAATATTCACACAGAACCTGGAGTTTTCGACAGCTTTAACAGAACACTGCGAACTTTTGTTGCGTAATTTGTTTAATGGGGCCTTATCGAAACTCTTTACGAGCAGCGTGAGTCAGAATAAAGTCAGAGGGTTTCAAGAAAGGTCAGCAGTCACAGCACTGTGGCAGTGAACTTCCCTGTGAACCACAGAAACTCGGGAACATGACTAACAGCTTGCGAGACTTCACAAAACAAATCAAGACCGGGGCTATAAATACACACAGGGATGGCAAACACACAAAACACAGGCGAAGCAGGTGTTCGGTGGGCGGGGCTAGTGCTGCAGCAGGATGTTTAGAAAGATTCATGACAAAATGACACGTTTCTCAAAATTTTATTACCTTCTTTTTCTAAATCTGCGAAGAAAACTGAACTGCTGACCGGTCAGAGTACTGTTAGACTTGTTAGTGGTATAATAACTTGTAGTTGCTAATAGTCTGTTCTCAGGTATCTTTTGTAGCCAGTAATAATACAGGTGTCAGAAGTGAAACACAGGTAGTAGTTAACTGTGCTCTGTATTCAGCAAAATGGTAGTCAGTAGTAAAGTGTTGTTAGTAATAAACTGTATTTGGTAAATGGTAGTCAGTATTAAGTTTAGTTAGTAGTAACATGTCGTTAGTAAAATGCTAGTAGTAAAGTGCAGTTAGTGATATGGTGAAATGGTAGTCAGTAGTAAGTTAGTAGTGTGTTCATTAAAATGGTACTCGGTAACAAAGTGTTGTTAGCAGTACTATGCGTTTAGTTAGTAGAAATGTGAGTTCAGTAAAGTGGTAGTCAGTTGTAAAGTGTAGTTAGTAATACATTGTATATGGTATGTCTTAGTCAGTAGTAACATGTAGTTAGTAGTGTGTTTAGTAAAATGGTCAGTAGTAAACTGTACTTAGTCCTGTGGGATTAGTAAAATGGTAGTCAGTATGTAAGTATAGTTAGTATAAACATGTGTTCAGTAAAATGGTACTCAGTAGTAAAGTGCAGATAGTAGTGTGTTCAGTAAACTGGTAGTCAGTAGTAAAGTGTAGTTAGTAGTGACATGTGGTCAGTGAAATGGTAGTCAGTAGTAAAGTGTAGCTAGTAGTAATGTGTGGTCAGTGAAATGGTAGTCAATAGTAAAGTGTAGTTAGTAGTGACGTGTGTTAGTGAAATGGTAGTCAGTAGTAAAGTGAAGTTAGTAGTGACATGTGGTCAGTGAAATGGTAGTTAGTAGTGAAATGGTAGTCAGTAGTGAAATGGTAGTTAGTAGTGAAATGGTAGTCAGTAGTAAAGTGTAGTTAGTAGTAACGTGTGGTCAGTGAAATGGTAGTCAGTAGTGAAATGGTAGTCAGTAGTAAAGTGTAATTAGTAGTAACGTGTGGTCAGTGAAATGTAGTCAGTAGTGAAATGGTAGTAAGTAGTGAAATGGTAGTCAGTAGTAAAGTGTAATTAGTAGTAACGTGTGGTCAGTGAAATGTAGTCAGTAGTGAAATGGTAGTAAGTAGTAAAGTGTAATTAGTAGTAACGTGTGGTCAGTGAAATGTAGTCAGTAGTGAAATGGTAGTAAGTTGTGAAATGGTAGTCAGTAATAAAGTGTAATTAGTAGTAACGTGTGGTCAGTGAAATGGTAGTCAGTAGTGAAATGGTAGTCAGTAGTAAAGTGTAATTAGTAGTAACGTGTAGTCAGTGAAATGGTAGTAAGTAGTAAAGTGTAATTAGTAGTAACGTGTAGTCAGTGAAATGGTAGTAAGTAGTGAAATGGTAGTCAGTAGTAAAGTGTAATTAGTAGTAACGTGTAGTCAGTGAAATGGTAGTAAGTAGTGAAATGGTAGTCAGTAGTAAAGTGTAGTTAGTAGTAACGTGTAGTCAGTGAAATGGTAGTCAGTAGTGAAATGGTAGTCAGTAGTGAAATGGTAGTAAGTAATGAAATGGTAGTCAGTAGTGAAATGGTAGTCAGTAGTAAAGTGTAGTTAGTAGTAACGTGTGGTCAGTGAAATGGTAGTCAGTAGTGAAATGGTAGTCAGTAGTGAAATGGTAGTCACTCACTATTCTCCCAGCCTCGTTGTTGTGGCGATTCATGGCCGAGCGAGCGTCGGGCCGGTTCTCTCGGGCATCCGCGAACTCTCGTGAGACCATGTTTCCAAACTCCACGTCTTCACTGCAGCCGCCCCACTTCCAGCCCTCTCCCGGCGGACCCTTCCTCCTCGAGTCACAGCCGCAGATGGTAGCCGAACCCTCAGCACACGCACGGGTCACAGCGAAGGCCACGCCCGCCGACGCTATCGCGTGAACGAACGCGGACTCTCGCGTAGCTGTGGAGGCAGAGAAACACTGCACTGTCATGTCTGAGTGAGGGACCACGCTGCTGACCTGCTGGCTCCTCTATGGGACTCTAGTAGTACTGTAGCGTCAACCCATATACAATACAGAGTTTCCTGCCCTGCGTGTGTTACACTGTTACAGAACAACCTGTTACGACCCAGTGCTGACAACTAACCACAACCTGCTTACACTACCACTCACACTCAGTTATCTAGAACCCGCTTACACTACCACTCGTATCCACACTCAGTTCTCTAGAACCTTTTTACAATACCACTCATATCCAAACTTAGTTCTCTAGAACCTGCTTATCTACCACCTGCTTACAGTACCACACATACTCAGATTCAGTTATCTAGAACCTGCTAACACAGTTGTTTGCATTTACACTTTCATCTACCACTCGTACTTACATTTAGTTATGTAAACCCAAACCCTCAGTTCACACTCAGTTCTCTACAACCTGCTTATACCACCACTTAATTACAGTCTGTCGTCTAGAACCTCCTTACACTACCACACTCCATTATCTAGAACCTGTGCACACTACCACCCATATTTACACTCCCTCATCAAGAGCCTGATCACACCAGCACTTAATAACAGTCAGTTGTGTAGAACCCGCTTGCACCACCACTTATTTACACTCCTTAATCTAGAACCTGTGCACACCACCACTTATTTACACTTCTTAATCTAGAACCCGCTATTATAATCAAAATGTGGAACGTGCTCTGTTTAGGTTTGCACACCTAACTTTCAGAATCCAAAAAGAGTAGTAGGTTCTTCAGCAGGAACCATGATGACATCAACGTCACAGGAAAGAACAACTGGTGCAAACGCAGGCTGGTTCCCTAAATAGCACCAGGGTTCCAAGTATCCTGCACAGAACCAGGGTTCAGAGCTATCACTGCCATATCTAGAACTGCCAGATGGACTAAAACACAAAGTTAAAGTAGTTAATCTACCGTTCGGCTCCTGAAGTCCTGACCAATAGGAGAGCTCGCTCAGCAGTATCTACCCACGTACCACAGAGAGAACCGTCCTGGTTTTATTAGACGTTTACAGCTATGAGCTAGGTTCTCTCTCGGCGCTCAGTATCGTGACGTAGTCGGCGTGGAGGATATCGGCCCAGCCCTGTCTGCGTGTGGTTAAACGGAGGCAGTGTTAGCAGAGCCTCATGGCAGAGAGATGAGTCAGCGCGGATCAAGCGCACATCCTGCTAAATGACAGGTAAACACTGAGGCCACAGGGCTGTAATTACACAGGCTTGATTAAACAGCTCCTTATTGTTCACCAGCGAGAGACACAGTGGAGGGGTCTGTTCGGCGCGCCGTTGTTTCCAACGGCAAAAAACTTCTTTCTGGTTAAAGAAGAAAAAAACTCGGCAAAACAAGCCACCACCCTGCACGGCATCCGCTGTACCTTCTGAGGTTTCGCGCTGCGGAGAAAGCCCACTGAAGCTGATGCTAGGCTAACCTCGGCCGTGTGCAGCGCGGAGCCGGTATGAATAGCTGATGGTGATAAATCCGCTGCGGTCTTGTGCAGTCTTGCACTCGTGTGGGAGAGCAAAGGAAAAGGCTGGGGGGACACAGTGAATCAAACCATTCTCTCGGCAGCAGGTTTCAACTGGTTCCAGAAATTAAAGGTGCGGAAAGTGATGTTGCAAAATTGGCCACCAGCGCCAACCCACTTTATTCCCAACTGACAGGCAGTGAAGGGCCTTTTTATGCCTCTGAATATTAATCGGTGTCAGGCTTTCTGCCATTTGCGACTTTCAATTCGGAGTTATATAAGCACAGATTTAGTTAAACCCTGTCTTATCCACTCACCGTGTTTGTGTTGGTCCTCTTTATCGGATTAAATCTAGAGCAGTTGGTGAAATGGATCAGCGTGTGGAATCCGAGCTTTCTTGTTCCTGAGCTGCTGGGTTTCCTATCGCTGAGTTAAAGAAGCTCCAAGATGCCTTTACTGTTGTATGCACTGCGACAGCTTCTTTAGAAAGGCAAGTCATGCTACGAACAAAACTAAAACTATAGAATGTCGAATGTCGCCCTTAAGTCTCTGCCAGTCGCGACACATAGTGATGGCAAAAAAAACCCTGCAGAAACAATGGGGGGTAGATTCCACACCTGGGTAACCCCCCTACACTATACCAATAAGAGTCCTGGGGTTTGATTCCCCACTTGGGTAACCCCCCTACACTATACCAATAAGAGTCCTGGGGTTTGATTCCCCACCTGGATAACCCCCCTACACTATACCAATAAGAGTCCTGGGGTTTGATTCCCCACTTGGGTAACCCCCCTACACTATACCAATAAGAGTCCTGGGGTTTGATTCCCCACCTGGGTAACCCCCCTACACTATACCAATAAGAGTCCTGGGGTTTGATTCCCCACCTGGGTAACCCCCCTACACTATACCAATAAGAGTCCTGGGGTTTGATTCCCCACCTGGGTAAGCCAACCTTACAAAATGTTCTACTGTATATTGGGTGCAGTTGCACGTTTCCACCAGAGATGTCTCCAAATCCCCAAAATGTACACAGTACAGCTTTAATAGAAAACTACACCGGAGCCGCAACACCCTCATATAATATCAGGTGTTCGTACAGCTTCGGTTCTTTTTCAGGAGACCAAACAACTCCAACCAAACACATTCAGTGATGTTGAGGTTCTGGACTCTGGGGTGGTCAGTCCATTCAGTGAGATTGAGGTTCTGGACTCTGGGGTGGTCAGTCCACTGTTCTGAGAACAGCAGCAGCCTCTGTATGTATCTCCTTTTCTCAGTGAGTAGCCTCCTTAACAACTACACATTCTTTCAGACCCACAGTGTTGAGGTACCTTCTCACAGTGGAAGGATGGACAGAAACACCTGTGGATGTTCTCAGATCTGAAGCAGTTTGATGTTCTCCTCTCTCCATCATCAAAGCTCTATTTATCTGGACAGTGTTGGTGGGTCTACCAGGTCTTTCAGGAGGTTGTCAGAAGTCTCTGCCTTCTCCTTTCTGCAAGTGGTTTCTCTCAAAGCTAATATCTTCAGAATCATCCTCTGAAGAACTGGGCTGGAAGTGATATTGATACAGAGTGACTGTACTGTATATGTATATATCACTGATGTTAGAAAATCAGAACTTTACAGGAGAAGGAAAGTTCTTCTTCACTTGTAATGCAAGTCAATGGAACCAGACGTCTTGGGGTCATGTCTTTTACAGCAGTGAGATTAGGAGAGTTGGGGTTCCAGCAGAGGGACCCCTCAGAGAGAGGTGGGGAGGTTGTTACCTGTGAAAGAATGCGCCGAGCCGAGCCAGATTAAACCCACAGCGTGTGTGTGTGCGTGCCCACCCTGGAGCCAGCGGTCTGGGCCGACCTGCTGGGGGGATTCAACGCCCCATTGTGTTTTCACTGTCACGCCGCGTTACGCCCACAAAAGGACCCCCGATATTTTATATGAAATTTGCCCCGGCCGGTGATTAGCGGGGACTAAAGTTAAGTCATAGCAACAGAGAAACTATGCGGCGCTCGGACCCCGCGTGTGGGGGGCAGACTGGGGGGAATCCCCATTCAGGCGCTTTAATAAAACAATCCAAAGGGCGTGTGAATGGAGAAAGGCTTCACACTCACCAGCGCCCAGCGGGGGGCGGGGCTAAGGTCCCCCATCAACTCCGTCGGCCACGCCCCCCCTCTTTCTTGCTCAGCTGGAGTTAATGATACACCCCCCCACCCACCACCACCCAGCACACACAAACACACCCTGCATGAAAGGGTGGGCTCTCCCCGCACATCCTAAAGTGTAACAGTTTCTCCTCCCGGGGTCAGGGGTCGTAACCCCGGGCAGCCTGACCTTTAGCAGAGCCGGTCTGGTGGAGAGCGTTAGCCCTCAGGACGGCACTTCTCTGTCCTTTAATTACTGCTGCTGCACAAAATGACACCAAATTAGTTAACCGGGCCGTGGAGACCAGCGATCTGGACCGGTCAGCCTCTCCACAGTCCTGCTGACCCGAGTTCTGGACCTCCACTGATCACACACATAACAGTAAACCCGTATATGAATCATGTCTGATTATTGAATTAGGTGGGAATGATGCCCCTCTCTGTACGGTCCTTTACAACGTCCTGACGAATGGACCAATAGAAATGGTCCGCAGAGGTCTGGACATGTGTCTCTTTGAATATATATATATTTATATTTATATTAGTATATTATTATATTCTGTTGGAGCTGCTGTTAGTCAGTGTTGGTGCGCTGGTACAGGTCAGGGTTTAGTGATGGTCACCACTGCATGGTCTTTAAGAAAGCTGAGAATAAACGTCCCGTCTGAAGACCTGACTCGAGGTGGAACCCACTGCTTTCATAAAGTCATCTATTTTCTGAAGCTCTCCCGCAGAGCAGAGCTGCCACCACCATGCTTCACAGTTCTAACGCAGGTCTATCTATCTGTCTATCTATCTATCTATCTATCTATCTATCTATCTATCTATCTATCTAGTAACTAAAGTTACAGGAATCACTCGTCTTCTCCTTCATCCTCTCTTCTTTCTCTCCTCTGTTTAACTACCGAGCGTCTCTGGTGTGTTTGGGAAGCTGGCTCGGCCTGCCGTCTCTCGTCTGAGTCTCTGTAGATCCTTTACTCTCCTCGTGAAGACTCCGGCAGGAGCGGCGTCCGCAGCTGAACTGAGTAAACTCCCAGCGTGTAGAAGCTGTCAGGACATGTACCAGATCCAGCAGTCACTCATTCTTTCACCATCTACTTATCCCCGAGCGAGGACGCAGTCTGCGGTGTGAGACGGCCCGGTTCTGATCTCCACGGGGCATGTGAAGGTCTCCTGTCATGCGATATGACAATTAACCCGTATCAACAGCGGCGGCGCTACCGTGATCCACCCCTCCGCTCCCTCTGCACCCGGTGTTACAGTCACTCAGGCACAGGTTAGCTTTAGCTTTAGCTTTAGCCCTGCCAGCGTCCTCTGATTGATCTGAGCTGATCGGCCGTATTGATGGCACCAGAGAGGACGCGGCGTCGCGTCCAGCCCCTCACAGAACAGAGGGAGGAAGCGCTTCACATCCGATTCCACCCGCCACTCATCCATCTCTCACGCAGACAGCGCGGCCCTCGGCGCCCTCAGCGCCGCACGAGTGGCCACCTCACTTCCAGAAGAAAGAGAAATCCAGGGCTTTTCCTCACTAATCTTCCTCTAAAGGATCTAAGTGCCCCCCCGGTCAAAGCCCTTAATCCCCCCGCTTTGACCTCTCCTATTATTTAGGGCTTCAGTTACTTTAATCCAATCAAAATGATTTACTAAAGCTACACAGGAGCCCCTCCCCTCCACCTGCCCCTGCACTGTGTGTGTGTGTTTACGTTTGTTTTCATACATTTCTAGGACATTTAAAAAGCTTCTATTTACACAGTAAACACTATTATTAAATATTAAACAGTATTAATAGAGTAAGTAGTGCTTTTACACTTTATTATTAAATATTAATCGGTATTAATAGAGTAAGTAGTGCTTTTACACTTTATTATTAAATATTAAACGGTATTAATAGAGTAAGTAGAGTTTTTACACTTTATTATTAAATATTAAACAGTATTAATAGAGTAAGTAGTGCTTTTACACTTTATTTTAAATATTAAACAGTATTAATAGAGTAAGTAGAGCTTTTACACTTTATTACTAAATATTAATCAGTATTAATAGAGTAAGTAGTGCTTTTACACTTTATTATTAAATATTAAACAGTATTAATACAGTAAGTAGAGCTTTTACACTATTATTATTAAATATTTAACAGTATTAATAGAGTAAGTAGAGCTTTTACACTATTATTATTAAATATTAATCAGTATTAATAGAGTAAGTAGAGCTTTTGCACTTTATTATTAAACATTAATCAGTATTAATAGAGTGAGTAGTGCTTTTACACTTTATTATTAAATATTAAACAGTATTAATAGAGAAAGTAGTGCTTTTACACTTTATTATTAAATATTAATCGGTATTTATAGAGTAAGTAGTGCTTTTACACTTTATTATTAAATATTAAACAGTATTTATAGAGGAAGTAGTGCTTTTACACTTTATTATTAAATATTAATCAGTATTAATAGAGTAAGTAGAGTTTTTACACTTTATTATTAAATATTAAACAGTATTAATAGAGTAAGTAGTGCTTTTACACTTTATTTTAAATATTAAACAGTATTAATAGAGTAAGTAGAGCTTTTACACTTTATTACTAAATATTAATCAGTATTAATAGAGTAAGTAGTGCTTTTACACTTTATTATTAAATATTAAACAGTATTAATAGAGTAAGTAGAGCTTGTACACTATTATTATTAAACATTAATCAGTATTAATAGAGTAAGTAGAGCTTTTACACTTTATTATTAAACATTAATCAGCATTAACAGAGTAAGTAG
This sequence comes from Megaleporinus macrocephalus, assembly GCA_021613375.1. Taxonomy (NCBI): domain Eukaryota; kingdom Metazoa; phylum Chordata; class Actinopteri; order Characiformes; family Anostomidae; genus Megaleporinus; species Megaleporinus macrocephalus. Next base: position 2,332,694 of record CM038708.1, on the reverse strand, counting down.
GGCTTTTACACTTTATTATTAAATATTAAACAGTATTAATAGAGTAAGTAGAGCTTTTACACTTTATTATTAAATATTAATCAGTATTAATACAGTAAGTAGAGCTTTTACACTATTATTATTAAATATTAATCAGTATTAATAGAGTAAGTAGAGCTTTTACACTTCATTATTAAACATTAATCAGCATTAATAGAGTAAGTAGAGCTTTTACACTTTATTATTAAATATTAAACAGTATTAATAGAGCAAGTAGAGCTTTTACACTTCATTATTAAACATTAATCAGTATTAATAGAGTAAGTAGAGCTTTTACACTTTATTACTAAATATTAATCAGTATTAATAGAGTAAGTAGTGCTTTTACAATTTATTATTAAATATTAAACAGTATTAATACAGTAAGTAGAGCTTTTACACTATTATTATTAAATATTTAACAGTATTAATAGAGTAAGTAGAGCTTTTACACTATTATTATTAAATATTAATCAGTATTAATAGAGTAAGTAGAGCTTTTACACTTTATTATTAAATATTAAACAGTATTAATAGAGTAAGTATTGTCGCCGGAGATTTTAACCACGCTAATCTCCAGTCAGTCCTCCCTAAATTCCATCAGCATGTGGACTTTGCCACGAGAGGAGCGAACGCGTTGGACCTTGTTTACACAAACATATCCAGCGCGTACCGGGCGGAGCCCCGCCCCCACCTCGCGTTCTCGGACCACATGTCTGTGTATCTGACTCCAGCTTACACACCCCTCATCAGACGCTCCAGACCAGTTCAGAAGCAGCTGAAAACCTGGCCGGCAGGAGCATCTCTGCCCTTCAGGACTGTTTTGAGTGAACTGCATGGGACGTGTTCAGGGAGGCTGCGACTGAAGGCGACTCTGTTAACTTGGAGGAGTACACAGCATCAGTCACTGGCTACATCAGCAAGTGTATTGATGATGTCACTGTCTCCAAGACCATCACCATATGCCCAAACCAGAAGCCGTGGATGACTCCTGAGGTGCGTGCGCTACTGAGGACCCGCGACTCGGCCTTAAGAGTGGGTGACAAGGCGGCCCTAAGGAGAGCAAGAGCCAAATTGTCACGAGCCATCCGAGAGGCAAAGCGCGCTCACGCCCAGAGGATCCACAACCACTTCCAGGACACGGGTGACACGCGGCGCATGTGGCAGGGCATCCAGGAAATCACACACTACAGGACAATGCCACCGTCCTGTGACAGTGATGCCTTCCTCCCTGATGCCCTGAACGACTTTTATGCACGGTTTGAGGCACAGAACAACACGTTGGTGAGCAAGATCACACCCAAGCCAGACGAGCAGGCGCTGTGCCTGACTGCAGTGGACGTGAGGAAAACTCTGCGCAGAGTCAACCCACGGAAAGCTGCAGGACCAGACAACATCCCTGGCAGAGTGCTCAGAGAGTGTGCAGACCAGTTGACAGATGTTCTCACGGACATCTTCAACGTCTCCCTGCGCAGCTCCACTGTCCCAACGTGCCTCAAGACCACCACCATCATCCCCGTGCCGAAGAAGTCCGCGGTGTCCTGCCTCAATGACTACCGTCCCGTAGCTCTCACGCCCATCATCATGAAGTGCTTCGAGAGGCTAGTCATGAGGAACATCAAAACCCAACTGCCCTCTTCATTGGACCCCTTGCAATTTGCATATCGTCCCAACCGCTCCACGGACGATGCCATCACCACCACCCTTCACCTCTCCCTTACCCACCTGGAGAAGAAGGACACCTACGTCAGAATGCTGTTCATAGACTTCAGTTCAGCATTCAACACCATCATCCCACAGAATCTCACCAGGAAGTTAAGCCTGCTGGGCCTCAACACCCCCCTGTGCAACTGGATCCTGGACTTCCTGACAGGGAGGCCCCAGTTAGTCCGGTTCGGGAACAGCAGCTCCAGCACCATCACCATGAACACTGGGGCACCCCAGGGCAGTGTACTGAGTCCTCTGTTGTTCACCCTGCTGACTCATGACTGTGTTGCGAAACACAGTTCTAACAGCATCATAAAGTTCGCCGATGATACAACTGTGCTGGGTCTCATCAGCAAAGGCGACGAGTCAGCATACAGGGAGGAGGTACAGCAGCTGACAGACTGGTGTACAGTCAACAACCTTCACTGGAATGTAGAGAAGACCAAGGAAATGGTTGTTGACTTCAGGAAATCAAGACCGGACCACTCTCCGCTTAACATCAACGGCTCCTCTGTGGAGATCGTTAAGAGCACCAAGTTCCTTGGTGTCCACCTAGCGGAGAACCTCACCTGGTCCCTGAACACCAGCTCTACAGCCAAGAAAGCCCAGCAGCGTCTCTACTTCCTCCGGAAGCTGAGAAAGGCCCGTCTCCCTCCACCCATCCTCACCCTCTTCTATAGGGGAACCATAGAGAGCATCCTAAGCAGCTGCATCACTGCTTGGTTTGGGACCTGCACAGCCTCTGACCGCAAGTCCCTCCAACGCATTGTGAGGACAGCTGAGAGGATCATCGGAGTCTCTCTCCCCTCCGTCTTGGACATTTACACCACCCGCTGCATCCGCAAAGCAACCAGCATTGTGGATGACCCCACCCACCCTTCACACAGACTGTTCTCCCTCCTGCCATCAGGAAGAAGGTACCGCAGCGTCCGGTCCAACACGACCAGACTCTGCAACAGCTTCTTCCCCCAAGCCATCAGACTTCTCAACACAACTCAACGTCTGAACTGATCTTTCTCCAACCATTTACCCCAGATAAAAAAAGGGAAGCATTTTTTGCACAAAGCATTGCACTAACAACTTTACTACCTCACTGGACTCTATTTATTACACATTGCACAATTTGCACACAACCAGCAATTATTTATTATTCTCTGTCTGTACTGTGTTGTGTTGTCTGTCCGTACTTGTTTGTTTGTGTTGCACTTGTGTCTGTATGCACTGTCTATGTTGCACCATGGTCCTGGAGGAACGTTGTTTCGTTTCACTGTGTACTCTGTATGTAGTTGAAATGACAATAAAAACCCACTTGACTTGACTTGACTTGAAGTAGAGCTTTTACACTTTATTATTAAATATTAATCAGTATTAATACAGTAAGTAGAGCTTTTACACTATTATTATTAAATATTAATCAGTATTAATAGAGTAAGTAGAGCTTTTACACTTCATTATTAAACATTAATCAGTATTAATAGAGTAAGTAGAGCTTTTACACTTTATTATTAAATATTAAACAGTATTAATAGAGTAAGTAGAGCTTTTACACTTCATTATTAAACATTAATCAGTATTAATAGAGTAAGTAGAGCTTTTACACTTTATTATTAAATATTAAACAGTATTAATAGAGTAAGTAGAGCTTTTACACTTCATCATTAAACATTAATCAGTATTAATAGAGTAAGTAGAGCTTTTACACTTCATTATTAAACATTAATCAGTATTAATAGAGTAAGTAGAGCTTTTACACTTCATTATTAAATATTAAACAGTATTAATAGAGTAAGTAGAGCTTTTACACTTTATTATTAAATATTAAACAGTATTAGAGTAAGTAGAGCTTTTACACTTTATTATTAGATATTAAACAGTATTAATAGAGTAAGTAGTGCTTTTACACTTTATTATTAAATATTAAACAGTATTAATAGAGTAAGTAGAGCTTTTACACTTCATTATTAAACATTAATCAGTATTAAAAGAGTAAGTAGAGCTTTTACACTTTATTATTAAATATTAAACAGTATTAATAGAGTAAGTAGAGCTTTTACACTTTATTATTAAATATTAATCAGTATTTATAGAGTAAGTAGTGCTTTTACACTTTATTATTAAATATTATTCAGTATTAATAGAGTAAGTAGAGCTTTTACACTTTATTATTAAATATTAATCAGTATTAATACAGTAAGTAGAGCTTTTACACTTCATTATTAAACAATAATCAGCATTAATAGAGTAAGTAGAGCTTTTACACTTTATTATTAAATATTAAACAGTATTAATAGAGCAAGTAGAGCTTTTACACTTCATTATTAAACATTAATCAGTATTAATAGAGTAAGTAGAGCTTTTACACTTTATTACTAAATATTAATCAGTATTAATAGAGTAAGTAGTGCTTTTACAATTTATTATTAAATATTAAACAGTATTAATACAGTAAGTAGAGCTTTTACACTATTATTATTAAATATTTAACAGTATTAATAGAGTAAGTAGAGCTTTTACACTATTATTATTAAATATTAATCAGTATTAATAGAGTAAGTAGAGCTTTTACACTTTATTATTAAACATTAATCAGCATTAACAGAGTAAGTAGAGCTTTTACACTTTATTATTAAATATTAAACAGTATTAATAGAGTAAGTAGAGCTTTTACACTTTATTATTAAATATTAATCAGTATTAATACAGTAAGTAGAGCTTTTACACTATTATTATTAAATATTAATCAGTATTAATAGAGTAAGTAGAGCTTTTACACTTCATTATTAAACATTAATCAGTATTAATAGAGTAAGTAGAGCTTTTACACTTTATTATTAAATATTAAACAGTATTAATAGAGTAAGTAGAGCTTTTACACTTCATTATTAAACATTAATCAGTATTAATAGAGTAAGTAGAGCTTTTACACTTCATTATTAAATATTAAACAGTATTAATAGAGTAAGTAGAGCTTTTACACTTTATTATTAAATATTAAACAGTATTAGAGTAAGTAGAGCTTTTACACTTTATTATTAAATATTAAACAGTATTAATAGAGTAAGTAGTGCTTTTACACTTTATTATTAAATATTAAACAGTATTAATAGAGCAAGTAGAGCTTTTACACTTCATTATTAAACATTAATCAGTATTAATAGAGTAAGTAGAGCTTTTACACTTTATTATTAAATATTAAACAGTATTAATAGAGTAAGTAGAGCTTTTACACTTTATTATTAAATATTAATCAGTATTTATAGAGTAAGTAGTGCTTTTACACTTTATTATTAAATATTATTCAGTATTAATAGAGTAAGTAGAGCTTTTACACTTTATTATTAAATATTAAACAGTATTAATACAGTAAGTAGAGCTTTTACACTATTATTATTAAATATTAATCAGTATTAATAGAGTAAGTAGAGCTTTTACACTTCATTATTAAACATTAATCAGTATTAATAGAGTAGGTAGAGCTTTTACACTTCATTATTAAATATTAAACAGTATTAATAGAGTAAGTAGAGCTTTTACACTTCATTATTAAACATTAATCAGTATTAATAGAGTAAGTAGAGCTTTTACACGTCATTATTAAACATTAATCAGTATTAATAGAGTAAGTAGAGCTTTTACACTTCATTATTAAACATTAAACAGTATTAATAGAGTAAGTAGAGCTTTTACACTTTATTATTAAATATTAATCCGTATTAATAGAGTAAGTAGAGCTTTTACACTTCATTATTAAATATTAAACAGTATTAATAGAGTAAGTAGTGCTTTTACACTTTATTATTAAATATTAAACAGTATTAATAGAGTAAGTAGAGCTTTTACACTTCATTATTAAACATTAATCAGTATTAATAGAGTAAGTAGAGCTTTTACACTTTATTATTAAATATTAAACAGTATTAATAGAGTAAGTAGAGCTTTTACACTTTATTATTAAATATTAATCAGTATTTATAGAGTAAGTAGTGCTTTTACACTTTATTATTAAATATTATTCAGTATTAATAGAGTAAGTAGAGCTTTTACACTTTATTTTTAAATATTAATCAGTATTAATAGAGTAAGTAGTGCTTTTACACTTTATTATTTAATATTAAACAGTATTAATAGAGTAAGTAGAGCTTTTACACTTTATTATTAAATATTAAACAGTATTTATAGAGTAAGTAGTGCTTTTACACTTTATTATTAAATATTAATCAGTATTAATAGAGTAAGTAGTTATTTAACTCTTTCCAAGCTTCTCCTAAACAACCCAGTATTATTATCAGTTCTCATCTAATACCTGCTTTGACTGCTCAGTACTTCATTAAGATAAATCAAGATTTGCTGCTGAAGGAACTGAACACATTCATACAATGTCTGGGGCGTCCAGGAGAAATCTGGAACCTAACTTTGTTCTTCAAACTGGATCAAGATCTGATCTACTTCTCTCACAATAACATATTCATGTTACTTTGTATTGTATGTCTGATTATTTACATCTGTTCTAATCAGATCTGCTCTTCTTACTGGTGATCAGACACTTATTGATCAGATGAACACTTTATCTACAAATCTTTCAATGTAAGTCTATTACATGCATACAATATAAATATATATATATGGGATTGTATGCATGACCCCCACATCCTGACACGGTGGAAAACACTTGTGATCGGATGTTGGGATGTTGGTCATTTACACAATAATAGATGGTCTCCAGTGACGGGGCAGATCATTCCTGCCCCTCTTCAGCTCAGACCCTCTCCATCAACCCAACAATTGGTGGGGAGTTTATTAAAGCTGTTCTCTAACTCTCCCTCGCTCACCCCACCACCCACTGACACGGCCTATCTGTCTTTACACCCCCACCCACTCACCCACCCACTCAGAGTCAATCATGTCATCAAGCAGTAAACCACCAGACCAAACCTCTACATGAGTGGTCCGCACTAGTACTACCACCTCGTTCATCTATTAACAACATCTTTAACAGCTGATTAGTCACATTCTTAAACCTTTATCTTCCGTTTACCTTCCGGCACAATTTTATTCATAATCACAAAATCATATACCAAAAGACTCATACAGTATAGAATCTTCATCAAGTTATATATTCAATAATTTATCTAATCTGATATAGTTTACTTTTAGACACTACACACAAATTTTTAATATTGTAGAATGAAATATTTATAACAGAGTTACTAAAAGATTTCTAATTATAATCCTTTTTGAATAGCATAATTAAAATATCAAAGGCTTTAAGTAATATTTATAGATGTGTTGTAGTCAGTGGCATTAATGTCAGACGTGTTGTAGTCAGTGGTGTTAAAGTCAGACGTGTTGTAGTCAGTGGCATTAATGTCAGACGTGTTGTAGTCAGTGGTGTTAAAGTCAGATGTGTTGTAGTCAGTGGCGTTACAGTCAGACGTGTTGTAGTCAGTGGCGTTACAGTCAGACGTGTTGTAGTCAGTGGCATTAATGTCAGATGTGTTGTAGTCAGTGGCGTTATAGTCAGACGTGTTGAAGTCAGTGGTGTTAAAGTCAGATGTGTTGTAGTCAGTGGCGTTACAGTCAGACGTGTTGTAGTCAGTGGCGTTATAGTCAGACGTGTTGAAGTCAGTGGTGTTAAAGTCAGATGTGTTGTAGTCAGTGGCGTTACAGTCAGACGTGTTGTAGTCAGTGGCGTTATAGTCAGACGTGTTGAAGTCAGTGGTGTTAAAGTCAGATGTGTTGTAGTCAGTGGCGTTACAGTCAGACGTGTTGTAGTCAGTGGCGTTAATGTCAGACGTGTTGTAGTCAGTGGTGTTAAAGTCAGATGTGTTGTAGTCAGTGGCGTTACAGTCAGACGTGTTGTAGTCAGTGGCGTTAATGTCAGACGTGTTGTAGTCAGTGGCGTTACAGTCAGACGTGTTGTAGTCAGTGGTGTTAAAGTCAGATGTGTTGTAGTCAGTGGCATTAATGTCAGACGTGTTGTAGTCAGTGGCGTTATAGTCAGACGTGTTGTAGTCAGTGGTGTTAAAGTCAGATGTGTTGTAGTCAGTGGCGTTACAGCCAGACGTGTTGTAGTCAGTGGCGTTACAGTCAGACATGTTGTAGTCAGTGGCATTAATGTCAGACGTGTTGTAGTCAGTGGTGTTAAAGTCAGATGTGTTGTAGTCAGTGGCGTTACAGTCAGACGTGTTGTAGTCAGTGGCGTTAATGTCAGACGTGTTGTAGTCAGTGGCGTTACAGTCAGACGTGTTGTAGTCAGTGGCGTTAATGTCAGATGTGTTGTAGTCAGTGGCGTTACAGTCAGACGTGTTGTAGTCAGTGGTGTTAATGTCAGACGTGTTGTAGTCAGTGGCATTAATGTCAGACGTGTTGTAGTCAGTGGTGTTAAAGTCAGATGTGTTGTAGTCAGTGGCGTTACAGTCAGACGTGTTGTAGTCAGTGGCGTTAATGTCAGACGTGTTGTAGTCAGTGGCATTAATGTCAGACGTGTTGTAGTCAGTGGTGTTAAAGTCAGATGTGTTGTAGTCAGTGGCGTTACAGTCAGACGTGTTGTAGTCAGTGGCGTTAATGTCAGACGTGTTGTAGTCAGTGGCGTTACAGTCAGACGTGTTGTAGTCAGTGGCGTTAATGTCAGATGTGTTGTAGTCAGTGGCGTTACAGTCAGACGTGTTGTAGTCAGTGGCGTTACAGTCAGACGTGTTGTAGTCAGTGGTGTTAAGAAACGTAGTATTGCAGCTGTGAAACAGTCAGTAATATTACAGTCAATGGTGATACTCACAGCAGAGTTATGGTCAGTGAAGTTATGTCAGTGGTGTTACAGTGGTGTAATGGTCAGGGAGTGATGTGGTCAGTGGCACTATAGACAGTGTTGTTATGGTTAGTGAAGATATGGTCAGTGGTGTGGTGATCAGTGTTATTATGGTCAGTGTTGTTATGGTCAGTGGTGTTACAAGCCAGTGTTATTATGGTCAGTGATGTTATGGTCAGTGGTGTTACAAGCCAGTGTTGTCATGGTCAGTGTTGTTATGGTCAGTGGTGTAACAGGCCGGTGTTGTTATGGTCAGTGGTGTTACAAGCCGGTGTTGTTATGGTCAGTGATGTTATGGTCAGTGGTGTCACAAGCCGGTGTTGTTATGGTCAGTGATGTTATAGTCAGTGGGGTTACAAGCCAGGGTTGTTATGGTCAGAGATGTTATGGTTAGTGGTGTTAAAAGCCGGTGTTGTTATGGTCAGTGGTGTTACAAACCGGTGTTGTTATGGTCAGTGATGTTGTGGTCAGTGGTGTCACAAGCCGGTGTTGTTATGTTCAGTGATGTTATGGTCAGTGGTCTTACAAGGCGGTGTTGTTATGGTCAGTGATGTTGTGGTCAGTGGTGTTACAAGCTGGTATTGTTATGGTCAGTGATGTTGTGGTCACTGGTGTTACAAGCTGGTATTGTTATAGTCACTGATGTTGTGGTCAGTGGTGTTACAAGCCAGTGTTGTTATGGTAAGAGATGTTATGGTTAGTGGTGTTAAAAGCCGGTGTTGTTATGGTCAGTGGTGTTACAAGCCGGTGTTGTTATGGTCAGTGATGTTGTGGTCAGTGGTGTCACAAGCCGGTGTTGTTATGTTCAGTGATGTTATGGTCAGTGGTCTTACAAGGTGGTGTTGTTATGGTCAGTGATGTTATGATCAGTGGTGTTACAAGCCGGTGTTGTTATGGTCACTGATGTTATGGTCAGTGGTGTTACAAGCCGGTGTTGTTATGGTCATTGATGTTATGGTCAGCGGTATAATCCAACATTTGCCACCACATTGACAGAGTCGCTGAGCTATGACTGCGCGGCCCCACCTGAGAAGATTCACTGCGTCTTCACGCGCGTCGGGATGATTAATAAACGAGCGGAAAGGTTCAGCGCTTTGTTCTGCGTAAACACAGATGGTGGATTTGGGTTGAATATACTGCGGAGTGCACTCATCCAGAATCTGTGTGCTCGGGTAAAGAAAGTCAAAGGCGGTGATGACGCTGTCATGTGACCCGAGCAAAGCGTGGTGGGGGAATCCATGGCAGCAGGGAATTCCCTCCGAAAGACAAAAACAAACACCCTCCACCCATCGGCACGGCCGTACACGCCGTTCACAGCTGAGTGCGTCTGTTTAAGTGGGATTTCACACGGACTGAGAATCTCAGAGAGAAGGATAAACGAACAATTCCACTAATCAGAGATAAACAAACAGCAGGAGATTACCACCTTCAGGACGAGGCGCAAGATACACCACACAGGAACAACAGCTCCTCAGACTCCAGCAACGCTTTCAGACAAAGAGCCGCTTAAAGCATACTCAGAACGACCAACATCTCAGCTGATCAGCAGAGACCACCAGAGTACCCTCCCCCTACTACTTCACTGAGTTTCACCCGCAATTTACATACAGCCATATACATCATATAGAGTAGAGGCTGGTAGTGTAGTCCTATAGCCTACCACTCACGACTACACTACTACCCTCTACTCACCACTACACTACCACTCTCTACTCACGACTACACTACCACTCTCTACTCACGACTACACTACCACCCCCTACTCACCACTACACTACCACCCTCTACTCACGATTACACTACCACCCTCTACTCACGACTACACTACCACTCTCTATTCACGACTACACTACCACCCCCTACTCACCACTACACTACCACCCCCTACTCACCACTACACTACCACCCCCTACTCACGACTACACTACCACTCTCTACTCACGACTACACTACCACCCCCTACTCACGACTACACTACCACCCCCTACTCACGACTACACTACCACCCTCTACTCACGACTACACTACCACTCTCTATTCACGACTACACTACCACCCCCTACTCACCACTACACTACCACCCCCTACTCAGCACTACACTACCACCCTCTACTCACGATTACACTACCACCCTCTACTCATGACTACACTACCACTCTCTACTCACAACTACACTACCACCCCCTACTCACCACTACACTACCACCCCCTACTCACCACTACACTACCACCCCCTACTCACGACTACACTACCACTCTCTACTCACGACTACACTACCACCCCCTACTCACGACTACACTACCACCCCCTACTCACGACTACACTACCACCCTCTACTCACGACTACACTACCACTCTCTACTCACGACTACACTACCACCCCCTACTCACCACTACACTACCACTCTCTACTCACGACTACACTACCACCCCCTACTCACGACTACACTACCACCCCCTACTCACGACTACACTACCACCCTCTACTCACGACTACACTACCACTCTCTACTCATGACTACACTACCACCCCCTACTCACCACTACACTACCACCCCCTACTCACGACTACACTACCACTCTCTACTCACGACTACACTACCACCCCCTACTCACGACTACACTACCACTCTCTACTCACGACTACACTACCACCCCCTACTCACCACTACACCACCACCCCCTACTCACCACTACACTACCACACCCTACTCACGACTACACTACCACTCTCTACTCACGACTACACTACCACCCCCTACTCACGACTACACTACCACTCTCTACTCACGACTACACTACCACCCCCTACTCACCACTACACTACCACCCCCTACTCACGACTACACTACCACCCCCTACTCACCACTACACTACCACCCCCTACTCACGACTACACTACCACCCCCTACTCACGCCTACACTACCACTCTCTACTCACGACTACACTACCACCCCCTACTCACGACTACACTACCACTCTCTACTCACGACTACACTACCACCCCCTACTCACGACTACACTACCACTCTCTACTCACAACTACACTACCACCCCCTACTCACCACTACACTACCACCCCCTACTCACGACTACACTACCACCCCCTACTCACCACTACACTACCACCCCCTACTCACGACTACACTACCACTCTCTACTCACGACTACACTACCACCCCCTACTCACGACTACACTACCACTCTCTACTCACGACTACACTACCACCCCCTACTCACGACTACACTACCACTCTCTACTCACGACTACACTACCACCCCCTACTCACGACTACACTACCACCCCCTACTCACGACTACACTACCACTCTCTACTCACGACTACACTACCACCCCCTACTCACGACTACACTACCACTCTCTACTCACAACTACACTACCAACCCCTACTCTACCCCACTACTACCCTCTACTCACCACTACACTACCACTCTCTACTCACGACTACACTACCACTCTCTACTCACGACTACACTACCACCCCCTACTCACGACTACACTACCACTCTCTACTCACGACTACACTATCACTCTCTACTCACGACTACACTACCACCCCCTACTCACGACTACACTACCACTCTCTACTCACGACTACACTACCACCCCCTACTCACGACTACACTACCACTCTCTACTCACAACTACACTACCAACCCCTACTCACGACTACACTACCACTCTCTACTCACGACTACACTACCACCCCCTACTCACGACTACACTACCACCCCCTACTCACCACTACACTACCACCCCCTACTCACGACTACACTACCACTCTCTACTCACGACTACACTACCACCCCCTACTCACGACTACACTACCACTCTCTACTCACGACTACACTACCACCCCCTACTCACGACTACACTACCACTCTCTACTCACGACTACACTACCACTCTCTACTCACGACTACACTACCACCCCCTACTCACCACTACACTACCACCCCCTACTCACGACTACACTACCACTCTCTACTCACGACTACACTACCACCCTCTACTCACGAGTACACTACCACCCCTACTCACGACTACACTACTACCCTCTACTCACGACTACACTACCACTCTCTACTCACGACTACACTACCACCCCCTACTCACCACTACACTACCACCCCCTACTCACGCCTACACTACCAACCCCTACTCACGACTACACTACCACCCTCTACTCACGACTACACTACCACCCTCTACTCACGACTACACTACCACCCTCTACTCACGACTACACTACCACCCTCTACTCACGACTACACTACCAACCCCTACTCACGACTACACTACCACCCTCTACTCACGACTACACTACCACCCTCTACTCACGACTACACTACCACTCTCTACTCACGACTACACTACCACTCTCTACTCACGACTACACTACCAACCCCTACTCACGATTACACTACCACCCCTCTACTCACGACTACACTACCACCCTCTACTCACGACTACACTACCACCCCTCTACTCACGACTACACTACCACTCTCTACTCACGACTACACTACCACCTTCAGCTCACGACTACATGACCCCCATGACCCCTAGCTGACCTTTAGCTGACCCCTCCTTGCTTACCTCTGTCCAGAACAGGTCCGAAAATGGCCAGGTTGTCGTTGACGGTGGTGCAGTTCCAGCGGCGGCCGCGGAATTGATGCTGGCACTCCTGGATGCCGATCTTCACCCCCTGCGCCACGCTGGGCATGATCTCCACATAGTTCCTGCAGAAGCGCAGCTGCTTGGGCACCAGGCCTGGAATGGAGCTGCAGAGGATGGGCTGAGAGGCCAGCGTGGAGTACTGGTGACCGACCGCCAGAGACCTGCAGGCACATGCCGCAGAGCGTTAAACCACTTCAGAACAAGAACCTGATTATACAGATACGGTAAATACGGGTTTGGAACTCTGATGACTCCTCACTGAACCAAGCTGGCTTTCTGGGAGGAACATTTCTCCTCATGTCCAGCTCCACCCTCCAGGTAGCTCTCTCTCTAATGATGTAACCAGCCAAGCTGGGAACCTGGAGCTTCAGGGGTTTCGGTTAGTCTGGAGACTCCAGTGGTTCTTCTGGAATGAAGGTATTAATGAGGAGTCTGTGCTGCAGTAACAGCTTCTACTTCTCTGGGAGCCTTTACACTACATACAGCTACATATGACTGTGAGGATCTGATTGCATTTAGGCACAGATAGCTGTGAACAGAATATGGTGTTGTGATTGAGTAGAAGGTGGTAGAGTATTCGTGAGTGGAAGGCGGTAGACTATTAGTGAGTAGAAGGTGGTAGAGTATTCGTGAATAGAAGGTGGTAGAGTATTCCTGAGTTGAAAGTGGTAGACTATTTGTCAGTAGAAGGTGGTAGAGTATTGGTGAGTAGAAGGTGGTAGAGTATTCATGAGTAGAAGGTAGTAGAGTATTGGTGAGTAGAAGGTGGTAGAGTATTGGTGAGTAGAAGGTGGTAGAGTATTGGTGAGTGGAAGGCGGTAGAGTATTGGTGAGTAGAAGGTGGTAGAGTATTGGTGAGTTGAAGGTGGTAGACTATTTGTGAGTAGAAGGTGGTAGAGTATTGGTGAGTAGAAGGTGGTAGAGTATTCGTGAGTTGAAAGTGGAAGTGTAGTTATGACACTCTGTGTAATTCACTCATGCGGCTGTGACTGATGGAGATAAACACAGATGAAAGCAGGAGTGCGGTGATCCAGGAGAAGGTGGTAGTGTAGTCGTGAGTAGAGGGTGGGAGTGTAGTCATGAGTAGAAGGTGGTAGTGTAGTCATGAGTAGAAGGTGGTAGTGTAGTCATGAGTAGAAGGTGGTAGTGTAGTCTTGAGTAGAGGGTGGTAGTGTAGTAGTGAGAAGAAGGTGGTAGTGTAGTCTTGAGTAGAGGGTGGTAGTGTAGTCGTGAGAAGAAGGTGGTGGAGTAAGTCACAAGAAGAAGGTAGTAGTGTAGTTGTGAGTAGAAGATGGTAGAGTAGTCGTGAGTAGAAGGTGGTAGAGTATTCCTGAGTAGAAGGTGGTAGAGTATTTGTGAGTAGAAGGTGGTAGAGTATTCCTGAATAGAAGGTGCTAGAGTATTCCTGAGTTTAAAGTGGTAGACTATTTGTGAGTAGAAGGTGGTAGAGTATTCCTGAATAGAAGGTGCTAGAGTATTCCTGAGTTTAAAGTGGTAGACTATTTGTGAGTAGAAGGTGGTAGAGTATTCGTGAGTAGAAGGTGGTAGAGTATTTGTGAGTAGAAGGTGGTAGAGTATTCCTGAATAGAAGGTGGTAGAGTATTTGTGAGTAGAAGATGGTAGAGTAGTCGTGAGTAGAAGGTGGTAGAGTATTCCTGAGTGGAAGGTGGTAGAGTATTTGTGAGTAGAAGGTGGTAGAGTATTCCTGAATAGAAGGTGGTAGAGTATTCATGAGTAGAAGGTGGTAGAGTATTCGTGAGTTGAAGGTGGTAGACTATTTGTGAGTAGAAGGTGGTAGAGTATTCGTGAGTAGAAGGTGCTAGAGTATTGGTGAGTAGAAGGTGGTAGAGTATTCGTGAGTGGAAGGCGGTAGAGTATTCGTGAGTAGAAGGTGCTAGAGTATTCCTGAGTTTAAAGTGGTAGACTATTTGTGAGTAGAAGGTGGTAGAGTATTCGTGAGTAGAAGGTGGTAGAGTATTTGTGAGTAGAAGGTGGTAGAGTATTCCTGAATAGAAGGTGGTAGAGTATTTGTGAGTAGAAGATGGTAGAGTAGTCGTGAGTAGAAGGTGGTAGAGTATTCCTGAGTGGAAGGTGGTAGAGTATTTGTGAGTAGAAGGTGGTAGAGTATTCCTGAATAGAAGGTGGTAGAGTATTCATGAGTAGAAGGTGGTAGAGTATTCGTGAGTTGAAGGTGGTAGACTATTTGTGAGTAGAAGGTGGTAGAGTATTCGTGAGTAGAAGGTGCTAGAGTATTGGTGAGTAGAAGGTGGTAGAGTATTCGTGAGTGGAAGGCGGTAGAGTATTCGTGAGTAGAAGGTGCTAGAGTATTCCTGAGTTTAAAGTGGTAGACTATTTGTGAGTAGAAGGTGGTAGAGTATTCGTGAGTAGAAGGTGGTAGAGTATTTGTGAGTAGAAGGTGGTAGAGTATTCCTGAATAGAAGGTGGTAGAGTATTTGTGAGTAGAAGATGGTAGAGTAGTCGTGAGTAGAAGGTGGTAGAGTATTCCTGAGTGGAAGGTGGTAGAGTATTTGTGAGTAGAAGGTGGTAGAGTATTCCTGAATAGAAGGTGGTAAAGTATTCATGAGTAGAAGGTGGTAGAGTATTCGTGAGTTGAAGGTGGTAGACTATTTGTGAGTAGAAGGTGGTAGAGTATTCGTGAGTAGAAGGTGCTAGAGTATTGGTGAGTAGAAGGTGGTAGAGTATTCGTGAGTGGAAGGCGGTAGAGTATTCGTGAGTAGAAGGTGCTAGAGTATTCGTGAGTTGAAGGCGGTAGAGTATTCGTGAGTTGAAAGTGGGAGTGTAGTTGTGACACTCTGTGTAGTTCACTCATGTGGCTGTGACTGATGGAGATAAACACAGATGAAAGCAGCGGTGTGCTGATCCAGGTTCAGAGGCAGGAGCAGAAACCCCATTATTAAGAGCCACCCGCGGCCCCTCAGACACGCTCCAGCCCTACGGCCCGTGGCATTGTGGGTAATGACACAGTGTTGGGCCGGTTTGAACCCGGCTCTGCTTTGATGGAGTCAGCAGGCACTAACACGCGCCCCAACACACTCACACTGGAGTTTCCAGCACACGCCGGGTGTTTACAGGAGCATATCTCTATGGAAACGCTGATGCCACTCTTTCATCATTAGGTCATGGATTTAGATGGGGTGGGGGGGGGGAGGGGGATGGGTGGGAAGAGGTCTGATTGCATCTTTGCTCACAATCTGTAAATTGCCATCAAATAATCTCTCTCTCTCTCTCTCTCTCTCTCTCTCTCTCTATATATATATATATATATATATATATATTCACCAACATCACCATAGATCACCATCAACTATCTCACACTACACTGCACTGAATTCACCATCAGAAAACATTCTTACAGATCATCAACAATCATCTCACATTTCACAACACGGCATTCACCATCATCACCATCATCACCTCAGATACACAACATCACCTCAGATACACATCACCTCAGATACACATCACCTCAGATACACATCATTAACTCAGATACACAACATCACCTCAGATACACATCACCTCAGATACACATCATCACCTCAGATACACATCACCTCAGATACACATCACCTCAGATACACATCATTAACTCAGATACACAACATCACCTCAGATACACATCATCACCTCAGATACACATCATCACCTCAGATACACATCATTAACTCAGATACACAACATCACCTCAGATACACATCATCACCTCAGATACACATCATTAACTCAGATACACAACATCACCTCAGATACACATCATCACCTCAGATACACATCATCACCTCAGATACACATCACCTCAGATACACAACATCACCTCAGATACACAACTTCACCTCAGATACACATCATCACCTCAGATACACATCACCTCAGATACACATCATCACCTCAGATACACATCATCACCTCAGATACACAACATCACCTCAGATACACATCATCACCTCAGATACACATCATCACCTCAGATACACAACATCACCTCAGATACACAACATCACCTCAGATACACAACATCACCTCAGATACACATCATCACCTCAGATACACAACTTCACCTCAGATACGCATCATCACCTCAGATACATATCATCACCTCAGATACACATCATCACCTCAGATACACATCATCACCTCAGATACACAACATCACCTCAGATACACAACATCACCTCAGACACACATCATCGCCTCAGATACACAACTTCACCTCAGATACACATCACCTCAGATACACAACTTCACCTCAGATACACAACTTCACCTCAGATACACATCATCACCTCAGATACACATCATCACCTCAGATACACAACTTCACCTCAGATAAACATCACCTCAGATACACAACATCACCTCAGACACACATCATCACCTCAGATACACAACTTCACCTCAGATACACATCACCTCAGATACACATCACCTCAGATACACATCATCACCTCAGATACACATCATCACCTCAGATACACAACTTCACCTCAGATAAACATCACCTCAGATACACATCACCTCAGATACACATCATCACCTCAGATACACAACATCACCTCAGATATACAACATCACCTCAGATACACATCATCACCTCAGATACACAACATCACCTCAGATACACATCACCTCAGATACACATCACCTCAGATACACAACATCACCTCAGATACACAATTTCACCTCAGATACACATCATCACCTCAGATACACAACATCACCTCAGATACACATCATCACCTCAGATACACATCATCACCTCAGATACACATCACCTCAGATACACATCACCTCAGATACACAACATCACCTCAGATACACATCACCTCAGATACACAACACCTCAGATACACATCACCTCAGATACACAACACCTCAGATACACAACACCTCAGAAACACAACATCACCTCAGATACACATCATCACCTCAGATACACATCATCACCTCAGATACACAACATCACCTCAGATACACATCATCACCTCAGATACGCATCATCACCTCAGATACACAACATCACCTCAGATACACATCATCACCTCAGATACACAACATCACTTCAGATACACATCATCACCTCAGATACATATCACCTCAGATACACATCATCACCTCAGATACGCATCATCACCTCAGATACACAACATCACCTCAGATACACATCACCTCAGATACACAACACCTCAGATACACAACACCTCAGATACGCATCATCACCTCAGATACACAACATCACCTCAGATACACATCACCTCAGATACACAACATCACCTCAGATACACATCACCTCAGATACACAACACCTCAGATACACATCACCTCAGATACACATCACCTCAGATACGCATCATCACCTCAGATACACAACATCACCTCAGATACACATCACCTCAGATACACAACACCTCAGATACACATCACCTCAGATACGCATCATCACCTCAGATACACAACATCACCTCAGATACACATCATCACCTCAGATACACAACATCACTTCAGATACACATCATCACCTCAGATACACATCACCTCAGATACACATCATCACCTTAGATACACAACATCACCTCAGATACACAACTTCACCTCGGATACACATTATCACCTCAGATACACAACATCACCTCAGACACCCAACATCACCTCAGATACACAACATCACCGCAGATACACATCATCACCTCAGATACGCATCATCACCTCAGATACGCATCATCACCTCAGATACACAACATCACCTCAGATACACAACATCACCTCAGATACACATCATCACCTCAGATACACATCACCTCAGATACACATCATCACCTCAGATACGCATCATCACCTCAGATACGCATCATCACCTCAGATACACATCACCTCAGATACACATCATCACCTCAGATACACAACATCACCTCAGATACACAACTTCACCTCAGATACACAACATCACCTCAGATACACATCACCTCAGATACACAACATCACCTCAGATACACAACATCACCTCAGATACACATCATCACCTCAGACACACATCACCTCAGATACACAACATCACCTCAGATACACAACATCACCTCAGATACACAACTTCACCTCAGATACACAACATCACCTCAGATACACATCACCTCAGATACACATCACCTCAGATACACAACATCACCTCAGATACACATCACCTCAGATACGCATCATCACCTCAGATACACATCATCACCTCAGATACACATCACCTCAGATACACATCATCACCTCAGATACGCATCATCACCTCAGATACACAACTTCACCTCAGATACACAACTTCACCTCAGATACACAACATCACCTCAGATACACAACTTCACCTCAGATACACAACATCACCTCAGATACACATCACCTCAGATACACATCATCACCTCAGATACACAACATCACCTCAGATACACATCACCTCAGATACACAACATCACCTCAGATACACATCACCTCAGATACACATCACCTCAGATACACAACATCACCTCAGATACACATCATCACCTCAGATACACAACATCACCTCAGATACACAACTTCACCTCAGATACACAACATCACCTCAGATACACAACTTCACCTCAGATACACAACTTCACCTCAGATACACAACATCACCTCAGATACACAACTTCACCTCAGATACACATCACCTCAGATACACAACATCACCTCAGATACACATCACCTCAGATACACAACATCACCTCAGATACACATCATCACCTCAGATACACATCATCACCTCAGACACACATCACCTCAGATACACATCATCACCTCAGATACACAACATCACCTCAGATACACATCACCTCAGATACACAACATCACCTCAGATACACATCACCTCAGATACACAACATCACCTCAGATACACATCATCACCTCAGATACACATCATCACCTCAGATACACATCATAACCTCAGATACACAACTTCACCTCAGATACACAACATCACCTCAGATACACATCATCACCTCAGATACACATCACCTCAGATACACATCATCACCTCAGATACACATCACCTCAGAAACACATCATCACCTCAGATACACATCATCACCTCAGATACACATCACCTCAGATACACATCATCACCTCAGATACACATCATCACCTCAGATACACATCATCACCTCAGATACACATCACCTCAGATACACAACATCACCTCAGATACACATCACCTCAGATACACAACATCACCTCAGATACACATCATCACCTCAGATACACATCATAACCTCAGATACACAACTTCACCTCAGATACACAACATCACCTCAGATACATATCATCACCTCAGATACACAACATCACCTCACATACAGAGCAGTTTGTTAGCATGTCAGGAGGCAATTTTGAAGGTATCTAGGCTAATTTAGTATCTTGGTAGCCACACTTGCTAGCATGTCAGTAGCTAGTTTAGCATGTTGGTAGGTAGTTTTGCTAGTATCTCCGTGGCTAGTTTAGGATGTTGGTAGGTAGTTTTGCTAGTATCACAGTGGCTAGTTTAGCATGTTGGTCGATAGTTTTGCTAGTACCACAGTGGCTAGTTCAGGATGTTGGTAGGTGGTTTTGCTAGTATCACAGTGGCTAGTTTAGCATGTTGGTCGATAGTTTTGCTAGTATCACAGTGGCTAGTTTAGCATGTTGGTCGATAGTTTTGCTAGTACCACAGTGGCTAGTTCAGGATGTTGGTAGGTGGTTTTGCTAGTATCACAGTGGCTAGTTCAGCATGTTGGTCGATAGTTTTGCTAGTATCACAGTGGCTAGTTTAGCATGTTGGTCGATAGTTTTGCTAGTATCTCAGTGGCTAGTTTAGCATGTTGGTCGATAGTTTTGCTAGTACCACAGTGGCTAGTTCAGCATGTTGGTAGGTAGTTTTGCTAGTATCACAGTGGCTAGTTTAGCATGTTGGTAGGTAGTTTTGCTAGTATCACAGTGGCTAGTTTAGCATGTTGGTCGATAGTTTTGCTAGTACCACAGTGGCTAGTTCAGGATGTTGGTAGGTAGTTTTGCTAGTACCACAGTGGCTAGTTTAGCATGTTGGTCGATAGTTTTGCTAGTACCACAGTGGCTAGTTTAGCATGTTGGTCGATAGTTTTGCTAGTATCTCAGTGGCTAGTTTAGCATGTTGGTCGATAGTTTTGCTAGTATCTCAGTGGCTAGTTTAGCATGTTGGTAGGTAGTTTTGCTAGTATCACAGTGGCTAGTTTAGCATGTTAGCAGCTGATCCCAGTTGCTGGAGTCCCAGTAGCTTGTTCAGTATGTTGGTTGATTGTTTTTTTAAGCATGTTGGTAAGTAGTTTAGTTAGAATATCAGTAGATAAATTTGCTATGATGTCAGTAAGTAGCTTTGCCTCTTCTTTGCAGGTAGTTTTGCTTTTCGGCTTTTATTATTGCTGGAATCCCAGTAACTCATTTAATATGTTGGTAGGTAGTTTTACTAGCAGCTCATTGGCTAGTTTAGCATCATTGGGAGGACGTTTTGCTGGAAACATGGTGGCTAGTTTTGTTAGCATGTCAGTAGCTAATTTAGAACATTGTTATTTTGTTTTGCATTCCAGTGGCTAATGTAGCATCTCTGTAGTTTTGATAGCATCTCAGTGGCACCTCAGAAACTAGTTTAGCCTTTAAGGAGTTCAGGATCTCCCCAGGTTTTGCTAGACTACTGATCTTGGTTTGTTTTTGTGACCGGTAGAAGGTAAAGCAAGTGTTGGAGTTCATTTACAGATCTATGTGTTCTATAAAACACAGCGCTAATGAGGACTCAGCATTTTGAACCTGGCGTTCTCCTGTGGCTTTGACCAAAACGGAGCTATCGGACGCCTTCCTCGTTCTTCATGTCTTCTTCCTCGTCTCCCCTCAAATCTCCTAATCCCCGGTAATTAACAAAACAAAAAAAGCGCAGAAACAAAACGCTCCCTTTGCTCTGTTTAGCCCTCGGATCCATTTGCTGCCTCTTTTCATCTGCCGTGTATGCGTGTGTCTCGTTTTTTGATGCATATCTCAGCAAGCCTGTGCACGAGCCGCTCTGGATTACCACTTCTGTCCCAGGCCCCGGGGCCACACAGTCGACTTTGACATCAAGCGAGTGAGTGTTTGGGAAAAGGAATGTGCGGCAGGCCGTCACCTCCAGCTATTTATCTTCTGAGGTGGGGTGGAGTGGGGGTGCCGTGTGCCTGTGCTGAGCCTTGGAACGATGGAAGGTATGGAGTGATGAAGATGCCCAGACCTCAATAAAGGTGCGTTTACGTTTGTTGTTCGGTTCTCTTGGTGCGGACCAAAGCAGAAAATGACGCACTGTTCTGTAGTTCTACTTCACTTAGCTTTTACATTGTTACACTAACGAGTAATCCAATACAAATGACTAAATACTTTTACCAAACTATATTCAGATTATTGTACTGATTACTTCCTGGAATACATAATCTCACTACTCTTCTCACTACCATCTGTATCAAAGTCAGGCAGGTAGTTGGATATTCTATATAGAGTAAAGTTAGGACTAGTCCTGGGGGTCTGTTCCCCACCTGGGTAACCCCCCCTACACTATACCAATAAGAGTCCTGGGGTTTAATTCCCCACCTGGGTAACCCCCTTACACTATACCAATAAGAGTCCTGGGGTTTAATTCCCCACCTGGGTAACCCCCCTACACTATACCAATAAGAGTTCTGGAATTCGATACCCTACCTGGGTAACCCCCCTAAACTATACCAATAAGAGTCCTAGGGTTCAATTCCCCAGGTGGGAACAGTGGTGGCGATGATGTTATTGTTAACTGTTTTATTATGCAGAATGTTCACCCTTTTAGGTTAGCTAACCTCAGGGTTATTTAGAGGAACCATAAAATTAAAGATAGATGATAGTTTCAGTAGATAAAACTTAGAGAAATGCAGAAATCATATTGGTCAATTAAACAAAGCAACTAATGCCATTCTGAGTAAACTAGAATTTTCAGCTAGTGGCAGCAGAATCTGTTTTTTGCAATGAGACATTTTGTAGGAATCAGAAAAGTCTCTTTTTTGCCTCGGGCTGCACTCGTAAACTCTCAGGACTGATGACTTTATTTTATGGCCAGAAACCAGATGAATTGACCAAGAAGAATTTGACAAGACACATTGTCAGTGCCGTCTGATGTCATCACAGGTAGAGTTGGGAAATTCTTCAGAAACAATAAAGATCATAAATGTCTTGATTAATGAAGTACAAACAGACTTTTCCTTGTTTCACTGCTCTTCCTCGAACGGCCGTCACCTGCAGTGCAGCAGTGGGGAGCATGAAAAGCCAAAGCTTTAGCATAAAGCTGAATAAATCTGTAATTAGCTTTTAGGAAATGTGCCAGCCTTTGTCTCTTTATGCTAACAAACCGCGAACTCCTGCACCAACTAGACCGTCAGTTTCAAAAACTTCCACAAAGTTCTGCCTGTCGGCTGCAGAGCGATGCTTCAACTAATGCTTTAATATGGAGTGCAGTTTGTGATGGGTTAGATCTTTACATTTCCATAACCATCACGACCCTGGGAATCTAGGTCTTGTATCTTTTCCTGCAGTGCAGTTTAAACTGGAACCGAACTAATAAACTAAATCATGAATAAAATATTAACACTAATGATATTAACTGTATTCTGCTAAAATGATATTAACTGCTTTCGATAAACTGATATTAACTATTTTTTAATAAACTCTAATATTAACTGTTTTATAATAAAATCTGATATTAATTGTATTTTGATAAACTGATATTAACTGTATTCTAATAAACTCTTATATGAGCTGTGTTCTGCTAAAATTATATAAACGGATCTTCACTGTTTTATAATAAACTCTGATATTAACTTTATTCTAATAAACTTGGATATTGACTGCTTTCTGATCAATTGATATTAACTGCATTCTGATAATCTCTAATATTAACTATATTTTGATAAACACTAGTATTAACTGTATTTTAATCAATTCTGATATTAACTGTATTCTTATAAACTGATATTACCTGTATCTGATAAACTCTAATATTAGCTGTATTCTAATAAACTCTGATATTAACTGCATGCTGGCAAACTAATATTAACCGCATTCCAATAAACTCTGACATTAACTGTATTCTAATAAAGTGATATTAATTGTATTCTGACAAACTCTAATAGTGACTGCATTCTGATAAATTCTGATATTAACTGCATTCTAATAAACTCTAATATTAACTGTATTCTAATAAACTCTGATATTAAAAGTATTCTGATAAAGTGATATTAATTGTATTCTGACAAACTCTAATATTAACTGCATTCTGATAAATTCTGATCTTAACTGTTTTATAATAAACTCTGATATTAACTGTATTCTAATAAACTCTGATATTAAAAGTATTCTGATAAAGTGATATTAATTGTATTCTGACAAACTCTAATATTAACTGCATTCTGATAAATTCTGATCTTAACTGTTTTATAATAAACTCTGATATTAACTGTATTCTAATAAACTCTGATATTAACTGTATTCTGATGAAGTGATATTAATTGTATTCTGACAAACTATAATATTAACTGCATTCTGATAAATTCTGATATTAACTGCATTCTAATAAACTAATATTTACTGCGTTCTGATAAACTTTGATATTAACTGTGTTCTGATAAACTCTGATATCATCTATATTCTAATAAACTCTTTATTAACTGCATTCTGATAAACCAATATGAACTGTATTCTGACAAACTTTAACTTTATCTGTATTCTGATAAACTCTGATATTAACTATATTCTGATAAACTCTGATATTAACTATATTCTGATAAACACTGATGTAAACTGCATTGTGATAAACTGATTTAAACTGCATTGTGATAAACTTTATCTGTGTTCTGATACTGAACTGATATTAATTATAATTATAAACTGATAATAACTATATTTTGATAAACTCTAATATTAGCTATATTCTGATATTCTCTTATATTAACTATATTCTGATAAACTCTTATATTAACTATATTCTGATAAACTCTGATATTAACTATATTCTGATAAACTAATGGTAACTATATTCTCATAAACCTCAACTTTATTTGTGTTCTGATAAACTGATATGAACTATATATTTGATAAACTCTAATACTAACTATATTCTGATAAACTCTAATATTAACTATGTTCTGATAAACTGATATTAACTATAGTCTGATCAACTCTAATATTAACTATATTCTGATAAACTCTAATATTAACTATTTTCTGATAAACTGATATTAACTATAGTCTGATCAACTCTAATATTAACTATATTCTGATAAACTCTAATATTAACTATTTTCTGATAAACTGATATTAACTATATTCTGATCAACTCTAATATTAACTATATTCTGATAAACTCTTATATTAACTATATTCTGATAAACTCTGATATTAACTATATTCTGATAAACTCTAATACTAACTATATTCTGATAAACTCTAATATTAACTATATTTTGATAAACTGATATTAACTATATTCTGATAAACCCTAATATTAACTATATTCTGATAAACTGATTTGAACTATATTCTGATAAGCTTTAACTTTATCTGTGTTCTGATAAACTGATATTGTTCTCATGAACTCTGAATATAAACTGTATGGCTGTTACAGCAGAGAGCTGCTCTGAGAGCCCCGGTCTGTTAGGGAGGAACGAGAGTGGCGGAGGTAAAAAAATGACCCTAAAAGCTTCAAGTGGGTCAGACAGACAACAATTAACCAGAAGAGAGCTCGGTCCGGGTTAATGACCTACTTAATTACGGCTTTTAAATTCGACCCCCGGAGACTCGTCTTTATTCTCCTGCCCCTCCAGCTGGACGAAACCCTGGAGAGTCTTCGTCCTGCACCGGCTTTCCACTCCTTAACTTTCAGCACAACAGAACCAGTCGGAAACAAATAAACACCACGAGAACGGAACTTGGCATCAGCTGCTGATTCGCTCACGGAAATACGAACCATTTTAAGCTGCTATTACATTCATTCCATCCACTCATCCCCACTGCTCACTTGTCTTCTCTAGTGGGTGTATATGTGAATTATTTACTTCAAATTTTAGTTCTTTCTTTCTTTCTTTCTTTCTTTATTATTATTATTATTATTATTATTATTATTATTATTATTATTATTATTATTATTATTATAACTAATATTATTATTTTTGTTATTATTATTATTTTGGAACTTCATTTTTAAGCTTATTTCATTTTGCTCTTATATACATTTTTAAACATTTCAGATATTCTATTTTATATACCATGTTAACTGCATTTGTCAAAGAACCTCACTGAGTTTGTATGTGACTTTGATATCTTTTGATTTAATTAGATTTGATTCCTGAAGTACACACTTTGATCAGATTCTGTACTAATTCTGTGGTAATTAACACACTTGCTGGGTTCCAAATACTCATATATACTAGAAAACAGATAGAAATAAAAAGTTTAATTTAAGTTTTATCTTCTAATTTGCACCATTCTTAAATATGACACACGATTTTACTTGATTATTTAATTTAAAAAAATGTGTTTCTAAGAAAAAATAACTGCCAAACTATGTTCATAAAATAACAGACGACAGAAAACAGGAGTGAGATGCAGTTTGTCCTCCTTTACTAAACCCTCCGGCGGCTCAGTCAGCCTAATCACCATATCAGTATCAGCCACTAGCTGTGAACACACATGCCAACACTAACCCCGATGATCAGGATCCACCGAGCAGTCTGAGGAAACGACACTAGAATCACAACAACAGTACACATAATTCCTTACGTCCAGTTATCACACCTCAAAACCAGCAAACCACTCAGTCGAGGCTGGAAACTGGGCTCTTAATCACTTTTACACTAAAATGAATCCCCGCAGTAAGAAACGGCAGTACTTTTAGATCACACTTCACTCTAAAGTCAGGGGAGTTTAAGACACTCAAGCCCTAAATCACATCCTGAATTCATGTTTGCATCGACACCAACGTCCAAAACTGCACTCCAGTAAAGTCAGCTGCTCACACTAGTTACAGAAAGTCAGACTCTGCAGCCAAAGCCCTTAACATCCTCAGTAACTTCCAATAAATCGCTTAATAAAGTCATAAACGTGGGTAAAAAGATTCTAACAGTTAGCAAAGTGGACTAACCACAGAGGAAACGTTTCAATAAGATAAAAAAAAAAAAATAATAATAATAATAATTAGAGAAATGAAAGAGTTTCTTACACAAAGTAAATTCACAGTAAAGTTAGTTTACGTTTACAGTAATACAAAGACTCACTTTACACCACTCAAAACAACAAACCACATGCTGTAGACATGAAACTGGTGAACATTCCCGGTAGTATGAAGGCAGTAATGCAGTAACTCCAGCAGTAAGTGGATCTCAGTACAGTTCATTTCATTTTCTAGACAGACTGAATCAGTATTGATAGGTAACTTCGCTTAAAGTGGGTTAATATGTTAAACATCACTTCAAATCTCACTAAACGTACTTTATATATACAGTACTGTATAAAAGTTATTGACTCCTGTGAACATGAGTCTATATATAAGCTATTGTTTTTATTTACTCAGTAAAAACTTTATTATTAAATATTAATCAGTATTAATAGTGCTATTCCATACATCAGTGTGTTTATTTAACCCTTTCCAAGCTTCTCCTAAACAACCCAGTATTGTTTACAGTTCTCATCTAATACCTGCTTTGACTGCTCAGTACTTCATTAAGCTAAATCAAGATTTGCTGCTGAAGGAACTGAATACATTCATACAATGTCTGGGGCGTCCAGGAGAAATCTAGAACCTAACTTTGTTCTTCAAACTGGATCAAGATCTGATCTACTTCTCTCACAATAACATATTCATGTTTCTTTGTATTGTATGTCTGATTATTTACATCTGTTCTAATCAGATCTGCTGTTCTTACTGGTGAACATACACTTATTGATCAGACAAAGACTGTGTATAAACACAGAGTCAGTAAAGTGTCTAAGACGTCGAGTATCTAACAGCGAGTGGATCTGTAGAGTAAACACTTCAGCCAAGCTCTGTTCAGATCACTTCTTCACACTGACAGTCACCAACGAGACATCAGACACACTCCCAAAGTGCTGCTCTCAGTACAGTCAGTACCGCTGAAACCAGCTCACAGTAACATGAAAACCTAAAGCACCGCACGCCGTGCAGCGTCCAGCCGAGTGCTCTGAACGTAGAACTAATTCTGCTCTTAGATCAGTCCTGCACTCAAGTTCAGCCACAGTTTACACTGACAGTCACCACAAACCAACATCTGACTCACTTTTACTGCCCCAGTAGAGTCAGTAGAGTCAGTTCAGCTCTTAACTGAGAGGAAGTCCCAGTTTTACAGCAGCGCTCGCTCAGAAGTAAAGAGATAGAGCGGAATAGAGCGATATAGATGGGAATAGGGAGGAATAGAGAGGGACTAGATGGGAACAGGGATGGATGGAGCAGAATAGAGAGTAATAGAGAGGAATACTGGGGAATTGAGAGTAATAGAGTTATAGAGAGGAATAGAGAGTTATAGAGAGAAATAGAGAGTAATAGAGTTATAGAGAGGAATAGAGAGTTATAGAGAGTTATAGAGAGAAATAGAGAGTAATAGAGTTATAGAGAGGAATAGAGAGTTATAGAGAGTTATAGAGAGATATAGAGAGTAATAGAGTTATAGAGAGGAATAGAGAGTAATAGAGTTATAGAGCATAATAAAGTTATAGAGAGTATTAAAGAGTAATAGAGAGTGATAGAGAGAAACAGAGATAAATAGAGAGTAATAGAGTTATAGAGCATACAAAAGTTATAGAGAGTAATAGAGAGTATTAGAGAGTAATAAAGAGTAATAGAGAGTAATAGAGAATAATAGAGAGGAATTGAGAGGAATAGAGAGTAACAGAGTTATAGAGCATAATAAAGTTATAGAGAGTTATAGAGAGAAATAGAGATGAAGAGAGGGGAATACTGGGGAATTGAGAGTAATAGAGAGTTATAGAGAGGAATAAAGTTATAGAGCATAATAAAGTGATAGAGAGGAATAGAGAGAAATTGAGAGTAATAGAGAGTAATAGAGTTATAGAGAGTAATAGAGTTATAGAGAGTTATAGAGATTTATAGAGAGAAATAGAGAGTTACAGAGAGTGATAGAGTTATAGAGAGTAATAGAGAGTAATAGAGAGTAATAGAGTTATAGAGAGTAATAGAAAGTAATAGGGAGTTACAGAGAGTGATAGAGAGGAAAAGAGAGTTGTGAAGAGTTATAGAGAGTTATAGAGACTAGTAGAGAGTGATAGAGAGTGATAGAGAGTAATAGAGAGTAATAGAGAGGAACAGAGAGAAATAGAGAGAAATCCGGAGGAAGGGATGTGAGGAAAGAGGAGTCCGGAGGAAGGGATCGGAGTTGAAGGAATAGTTGGGCTGTAACTCACCACCATATGGGATAAGTGGCGAGGACGCGCGGCAGTCCGCTCAGCAGCAGCACACACAGCACATACACCATCCTTACACTCTCTCTCACACACACACACACACACACACACCACTCAGCCTCCAACACACTGAGACTCCACACGCTCCCACCCACACGCCCACCCGCTCGCACGCCCAGCCGCCCGCCCGCCCCAAAGAGAGAGAGAGAGAGAGAGAGAGAGAGAGAGAGCAGGTACAGCCTCGGGGGGACATGCTAATGATCCACATCAGAGAGAGAGAGAGAGAGAGAGAGAGAGAGACAGAGAGAGAGAACAGAGAGAGAGAACAGAGAGAGAGAGAACAGAGAGAGAGAACAGAGAAAGAGAACAAAGAGAGAGATACAGAGAGAGAGAAACAGAGAGAGAGAAACAGAGAGAGAGAACAGAGAAAGAGGGAAAACAAAGAGAGAGATACAGAGAGAGAGAACAGAGAGAGAGAGAACAGAGAGAGAGAACAGAGAAAGAGAACAAAGAGAGAGATACAGAGAGAGAGACAGAGAGGGAGAACAGAGAGAGAGAACAGAGAGAGAGAACAGAGAAAGAGGGAAAACAAAGAGAGAGATACAGAGAGAGAACAGAGAAAGAGGGAAAACAAAGAGATACAGAGAGAGAGAACAGAGTGAAAGAGAACAGAGTGAGAAGGAGAGAGAGAAACAGAGAGAGAGAAAAGAGAAAGAGAAAAGAGAGAGAGGGAGAGGGAGAGAGAGAGAGAGAAAACTAATAGAAGTATAAGTCTGCAGGTTCTCAGTGTATATAAACTGTATGTATATGAACTACAGTCTCCGTACTGAGAGCTTTGGATCTGCTGGTTCTCTGTTCTCCTCTAAGATCGAGGACTGGAGTGTTGATTTAACTCGTGAGATGTGTAAGATGTGTAGTGGACGCTGAGAGTGAAGCAGGTCAGGATGTGTATTGCGGGGTCAGTGTGAGGGGCAGCAGGTGTAAAGATGAGGAAACACTCTCGCCCTGATCGTCCACTTATTCAGATTCAGAGAGGTTCCTCAGATAAAGATCTGTCTGGAGGAACCGGTGACTCCACACGGGCTGCAGCCTCTGAGCTCCACACCATGTCTTTGAAGTGGACAGCGGTCAGAACTATATACTATGCCGCCTGTACAGATCAGGGCCACCTGCACACTCTTATCCCAGGAGACCAGAGTGAAGTAGGCTGAGGTACAAAAACACAAATCGACACAGAAATAAACACAATTTGAATAAATAACACAATATATTTACTTACAGAACATATAGCATAGCATAGTATAAATATATATATTGTAATATAAGTGCATATAGTGTAATATTTGTGTATACAATATAAGTGTATACAGTGTATGTAGTGTAATAGTATAATATGAGTGTATAGAACATAATTAATGTAATACAAGTGTATGTAATGTAGTATAAGTGTACATAATGTAATTTGGGTGTATAGAATACAAGTGTACATGGTGCAATATAAGTATATATTGTGTATATTGTGTATATAGTGTAATATAAGTGTATATGGTATAATGTGAGTATATATAAAGTAATATAAGTGTATATAATATAATATGGATGTATATCATGTACTATAGGTGTATATAGTGTAATATGGATTTATAGTGTATTATGGGTGTATATAGTATAATATGGGTGTATATAGTATAATGTGGGAGTACATAGTATAATATGGGTATATAGTATAATATGGGTGTATATAGTATAATATGAGCGTATAGAACATAATATGGGTAATACAAGTGTATGTAGTAATATAAATGTATATTATGTAATTTGGGAGCATAGCATATAAGTGTACATAGTGTGATATAAGTGTATATAGTGTATATTGTGTATATAGTGTAATATAAGTGAATATAAAATAATATTAATATATATCATGTAATATAATTGTATATAGTATAATATGGATACATAGTGTGATAAGGGTATATATAGTATATTATTGGTGTATATAGTATAATATGAGTATATAATGTAATATGAGTCTATATAGTATATTATGGGTGTATATAGTGCAGTATGGGTGTATATAGTATAATATGGGAATAAAGTGTAATATGGGGGTATATAGTGTATTATGGGTGTATAAAGTATAATATGGGTATATAGTATAATATGGGAATATATTATAATATGGATGTATATAGTGTAATATGGGTGTATATAGTATAATATGGATGTATATAGTGAAATTGGTGTGTATAGTATAATATGGGTATATAGTATAATATAGTTATATAGTATAATATAGGTGCATAGAGTATAATATGGGTGTACATGGTATAATATGGGTGTATATAGTATAATATGGGTATATAGTATATAGGTGCATAGAGTATAATATGGACATATAGTATAATATGAGTGTATATAATATCATAAGGGTGCATATAGTACAATATGGATGTATATAGTATAATATGAGTGTATATTGTTTATTATGGGTGTATATAGTATAATATGGGTGTATATAGTATAATATGAGTGTATATAGTATAATAAGGGTGTATATAGTATAATATGAGTGTATATAATACCATAAGGGTGCATATAGTACAATATGGATGTATATAGTATAATATGAGTGTATATAGTTTATTATGGGTGTATATGTTATAATATGGGTGTATATAGTATAATTTGGGAACATAGTGCAATATGGGTACATAGAATATGAGTGAATAGCGTAATATGGGTATATAATATAATATAAATGTATAGTGTCATATGGATGTATATAGTATAATATGAGTGTATATAGTATAATAAGGGTGTATATAGTACAATATGGGTGAAAATAGTATAATATGAGTGTATGTAGTATAATAAGGATGTATATAGTATAATATAAGTGTATAGTGGTATATGGGTATATAGTATAATAAGGATGTATATAGTATAATATAAGTGTATAGTGGTATATGGGTATATAGTATAATAAGGGTGTATATAGTATAATATGAGTGTATATAGTATAATAAGGGTGTATATAGTACAATATGGGTGAAAATAGTATAATATGAGTGTATGTAGTATAATAAGGATGTATATAGTATAATATAAGTGTATAGTGGTATATGGGTATATAGTATAATAAGGGTGTATATAGTATAATATGGGTGTATATAGTATAATATGAGTATATAATGTAATATGAGTGTATATAATATATTATGGGTGTATATAGTGCAGTATGGGTGTATATAGTATAATATGGAAATAAAGTGTAAATACACATATATACCCATATTACCCTATATAACCATATTATACTATATACACCCATATTACACTATATCCCCATATATATAGTATAATATGGGTATATAGTATATTATGGGAATATAGTATAATATGGATGTATATAGTGTAATATGGGTGTATATAGGGTAATATGAGTATATAGTGTAATATGGTTACATAGTATAATATGGCCATATAGTATTATATGGGTGTGTAGAGTAATATGGGTTTATAGTATAATATGGGTTTATAGTATAATATGGGTATAAAGTGTAATATGGGTATAAAGTGTAATATGGGTATATAGTGTAATATGGGTGTATATAGTGTAATATGGGGATATAGTATTATATGGGTGTATAGAGTAATATGGGTTTATAGTATAATATGGGTATATTGTGTAATATGGGTATATAGTGTAATATGGGTATATAGTATAATATGGGTATATAGAATAATATGGGTGTATAGTATAATATGAGTATGTAGTGTAATATGGGTATAGTGTAATACGGGCATATAGTATAATAAATGTGTATATAGTATACTATGGGTATATAGTATAATATGGGTATATAGTATAATATGGGTGTATATAGTATGATACGGGTGTATATAGTATAATATGGGTATATAGTATAATATGGGTGTATATAGTGTAATATGGGTGTATATAGTATGATACGGGTGTATATAGTATAATATGGGTATATAGTATAATATGGGTGTATATAGTGTAATATGGGTTTATAAAGGTAATATGGGTGTATATAGTGTAATATGGGTATATAGTGTAATATGGGTCTACATAGTGTAATATGGGTATATAGTGTAATATGGGTATATAGTATAATATGGGTATATAGTATTATATGGGTGTATAGAGTAATATGGGTTTATAGTATAATATGGGTATATAGTATAATATGGGTGTATATAGTATAATATGGGTGTATATAGTATAATATGGGTATATAGTGTAATATGGGTATATGGTATAATATGGGTGTATATAGTATAAAATGGGTATATAGTGTAATATGGTTATATAGACTAATATGGGTGTATAGTATAATAGGGGTATATGGTATAATATGGGTGTATATAGTATAATATGGGTATATAGTGTAATATGGTTATATAGACTAATATGGGTATATAGTATAATATGGGTGTATATAGTGTAATATGGGTATATGGTATAATACGGGTGTATATAATATGGGTATATGGTGTAATATGGGTATATGGTATAATATGGGTATATAGTATAATATGGGTGTATATAGGGTAATGTGGGTGTATATAGTGTAATATGGATATGTAGTATAATATGGGTGTATATAGTATAATATGAGTGTATATAGTATAATATGGGTGTATATAGTATAATATGGGTATATAGTATAATATGGGTGTATGTAGTATAATATGGGTGTATATAGTATAATATGGGTGTATATAGTATAATATGGGTATATAGTATAATATGGGTGTATATAGTGTAATATGGTTATATGGTGTAATATGGGTATGTAGTGTAATATGGTTATATATTGTAATATGGTTATATAGTATAATATGGGTATATAGTATTATATGGGTGTATAGAGTAATATGGGTTTATAGTATAATATGGGTATATTGTGTAATATGGGTTTATATAGTATAATATGGGTATATAGTGTAACATGGGTATATAGTATAACATGAGTGTATATAGTATAATATGGGTATATAATGTAATATGGGTATATAGTATAATATGGGTGTATATAGTGTAATATGGTTAAATGGTGAAATATGGGTATGTAGTGTAATATGGTTATATAGTGTAATATGGTTATATAGTATAATATGGGTATATAGTATTATATGGGTGTATAGAGTAATATGGGTTTATAGTATAATATGGGTATATTGTGTAATATGGGTTTATAGTATAATATGGGTATATAGTGTAACATGGGTATATATAGTATAACATGAGTGTATATAGTATAATATGGGTATATAGTGTAATATGGGTATATAGTGTAATATGGTTATATAGTGTAATATGGTTATATAGACTAATATGGGTATGTAGTGTAATATGGGTATGTAGTGTAATATGGGTATATAGTGTAATATGGGTATGTAGTGTAATATGGGCATGTAGTGTAATTTGGGTTTATAGTATAATATGGGTATGTAGTGTAATTTGGGTATATAGTGTAATATGGGTATGTAGTGTAATATGGGTATGTAGTGTAATATGGGTTTATTATATAATATGGGTATATAGTGTAATATGGGTATGTAGTGTAATATGGGTATATAGTGTAATATGGGTATGTAGTGTAATGTGGGTATATAGTATAATATGGGTATGTAGTGTAATATGGGTATATAGTGTAATATGGGTATATAGTGTAATATGGGTTTATAGTATAATATGGGTATATAGTGTAATATGGGTATGTAGTGTAATATGGGTATATAGTGTAATATGGGTTTATAGTATAATATGGGTATATAGTGTAATATGGGTATGTAGTGTAATATGGGTATATAGTGTAATATGGGTATGTAGTGTAATGTGGGTATATAGTGTAATATGGGTATATAGTATAATATGGGTATGTAGTGTAATATGGGTTTATAGTATAATATGGGTATATAGTGTAATATGGGTTTATAGTATAATATGGGTATATAGTGTAATATGGGTATGTAGTGTAATATGGGTATATAGTGTAATATGGGTATGTAGTGTAATGTGGGTATATAGTGTAATATGGGTATATAGTATAATATGGGTATGTAGTGTAATATGGGTTTATAGTATAATATGGGTATATAGTGTAATATGGGTATGTAGTGTAATGTGGGTATATAGTGTAATGTGGGTATATAGTGTAATATGGGTATATAGTATAATATGGGTATATAGTGTAATATGGGTTTATAGTATAATATGGGTATATAGTGTAATATGGGTATGTAGTGTAATATGGGTATATAGTATAATATGGGTATATAGTGTAATATGGGTATGTAGTGTAATATGGGTATATAGTGTAATATGGGTATGTAGTGTAATGTGGGTATATAGTGTAATATGGGTATATAGTATAATATGGGTATGTAGTGTAATATGGGTTTATAGTATAATATGGGTATATAGTGTAATATGGGTATGTAGTGTAATGTGGGTATATAGTGTAATATGGGTATATAGTATAATATGGGTATGTAGTGTAATATGGGTATATAGTATAATATGGGTATGTAGTGTAATATGGGTATATAGTATAATATGGGTATGTAGTGTAATATGGGTATATAGTATAATATGGGTATGTAGTGTAATATGGGTATATAGTGTAATATGGGTATGTAGTGTAATGTGGGTATGTAGTGTAATATGGGTATGTAGTGTAATATGGGTATATAGTGTAATATGGGTATATAGACTAATATGGGTATGTAGTGTAATATGGGTATATAGTGTAATATGGGTATATAGTGTAATATGGGTATATAGTGTAATATGGGTATATAGTGTAATATGGGTATATAGACTAATATGGGTATATAGTGTAATATGGGTATGTAGTGTAATATGGGTATATAGTGTAATATGGGTATGTAGTGTAATATGGGTATATAGTGTAATATGGGTATATAGTGTAATATGGGTATATAGTATAATATGGGTATGTAGTGTAATATGGGTATATAGTATAATATGGGTATGTAGTGTAATATGGGTATATAGTATAATATGGGTATGTAGTGTAATATGGGTATATAGTGTAATATGGGTATGTAGTGTAATGTGGGTATGTAGTGTAATATGGGTATGTAGTGTAATATGGGTATATAGTGTAATATGGGTATATAGACTAATATGGGTATATAGTGTAATATGGGTATGTAGTGTAATGTGGGTATATAGTGTAATATGGGTATATAGTGTAATATGGGTATATAGTGTAATATGGGTATATAGTGTAATATGGGTATATAGACTAATATGGGTATGTAGTGTAATATGGGTATGTAGTGTAATATGGGTATGTAGTGTAATATGGGTATATAGTATAATATGGGTATGTAGTGTAATGTGGGTATATAGTATAATATGTTTATGAAACGTCCTCACTGTCCACACTTTGGTAGATTGGCCAATCAACAGGCTGATCTACACTTACT
The DNA here is from genome assembly GCA_021613375.1 of Megaleporinus macrocephalus. Taxonomy (NCBI): domain Eukaryota; kingdom Metazoa; phylum Chordata; class Actinopteri; order Characiformes; family Anostomidae; genus Megaleporinus; species Megaleporinus macrocephalus. Next base: position 2,295,467 of record CM038708.1, on the reverse strand, counting down.
ACACTTTCCCTCCTTACCTACTTAGCTCCTCACCTCCTCAGCTCATCACCCCTTTCCCTCCTTACCTACTTAGCTCCTCACCTTCTCAGCTCATCACCCCTTTCCCTCCTTGCCTACTTAGCTCCTCACCTTCTCAGCTCGTTACAGAACCTTCACTGGGTTCAGATGGGCTGAACTGCATGTTGATCCAAAGGTCGAGTACTCCACTTGGATCAGTGTTTGATCAGTATTGATCAGTATTGATCAGTTTTGATCAGTATTGATCTGTGTTTGATCAGTATTGATCAGTATTGATCAGTTTTGATCAGTATTGATCTGTGTTTGATCAGTATTGATCTGTGTTTGATCAGTATGGATCAGTATTGATCTGTGTTTGATCAGTATTGATCAGTATTGATCAGTTTTGATCAGTATTGATCTGTGTTTGATCACTATGGATCAGTATTGATCTGTGTTTGATCAGTATTAATCTGTGTTTGAACAGTATTGATCAGTATTGATCTGTGTTTGATCAGTATTGATCTGTGTTTGATCAGTATTGATCTGTGTTTGATCAGTATTGATCTGTGTTTAATCAGTATTGATCAGTTTTGATCAGTATTGATCTGTGTTTGATCAGTATTTATCGGTGTTTGATCAGTATTGATCTGTGTTTGATCAGTACTGATCAGTGTTTGATCCGTGTTTGATCTGTTTGATCTGTGTTTGATCTGTGTTTGATCTGTGTTTGATCAGTATTGATCAGTGTTTCATCTGTGTTTGATCTGTCTTTGATCAGTGTTTGATCCGTATTTGATCCGTGTTTGATCAGTATATATCCGTGTTTAATCTGTGTTTGATCTGTGTTTGATCTGTGTTTGATCAGTATTGATCAGTGTTTGATCAGTGTTTGATCTGTTTGATCAGTGTTTGATCCGTGTTTGATCAGTGTTGATCAGTGTTGATCAGTGTTTGATCCGTGTTTGATCTGTGTTCGATCCAAGTTTGATCAGTATTGATCAGTGTTTGATCCGTGTTTGATCTGTGTTCGATCCAAGTTTGATCAGTGTTGATCAGTGTTTGATCCGTGTTTGATCTGTGTTTAATCCAAGTTTGATCAGTATTGATCAGTGTTTGATCTGTATTTGATCAGTGTTTGTGTTTGAGCAGGTAAGTGACCTCACTGTGCTGGACGCCCCCCGCCCCCCTTAAACTAAAGAGCCCCCAGGACTGACCAGCTCAGTCAGCCTTTTATTTTAGTGCCATCTAGGGGTAAATTTAAATCAAGCTTCTTCACTCAGCTTTAAAACCATCTCCAACTTCTTCACTCAGCTTTAAAACCATCTCCAGCTTCTTCACTCAGCTTTAATTTCATCTCCAGCTTCTTCACTCAGCTTTAATTTCATCTCCAGCTTCTTCACTCAGCTTTAAATTCATCTCCAGCTTCTTCACTCAGCTTTAAAATCTTCTCCAGCTTCTTCACTCAGCTTTAAATTCATCTCCAGCTTCTTCACTCAGCTTTAATTTCATCTCCAGCTTCTTCACTCAGCTTTAAAATCTTCTCCAGCTTCTTCACTCAGCTTTAAATTCATCTCCAGCTTCTTCACTCAGCTTTAAATTCATCTCCAGCTTCTTCACTCAGCTTTAAAATCTTCTCCAGCTTCTTCACTCAGCTTTAAATTCATCTCCAGCTTCTTCACTCAGCTTTAAAATCATCTCCAGGTTCTTCACTCAGCTTTAAAACCATCTTCAGCTTCTTCACTCAGCTTTAAAACCATCTCCAGCGTCTTCACTCAGCTTTAATTTCATCTCCAACTTCTTCACTCAGCTTTAAAACCATCTCCAACTTCTTCACTCAGCTTTAAAACCATCTCCAGCTTCTTCACTCAGCTTTAAATTCATCTCCAGCTTCTTCACTCAGCTTTAAATTCATCTCCAACTTCTTCATTCAGTCTTAAAATCCTCTCCAGCTGCTTCTTCACTCAGCTTTAAATTCATCACCAGCTTCTTCACTAAGCTTTAAAATCATCTCCAGGTTCTTCACTCAGCTTTAAAACCATCTCCAGCTTCTTCATTCAGTCTTAAAATCCTCTCCAGCTTCTTCAGTCAGCTTTAAAATCTTCTCCAGCTTCTTCACTCAGCTTTAAATTCATCTCCAACTTCTTCACTCAGCTTTAAATTCATCTCCAACTTCTTCACTCAGCTTTAAATCATCACAAGCTTCTTCACTCAGCTCTAAAATCATCTCCAGGTTCTTTACTCAGCTTTAAAACCATCTCCAGCTTCTTCATTCAGTCTTAAAATCCTCTCCAGCTGCTTCTTCACTCAGCTTTAAAATCATCACCAGCTTCTTCACTCAGCTTTAAAATCATCTCCAGGTTCTTCACTCAGCTTTAAATTAATCTCCAACTTCTTCACTCAGCTTTAAATTCATCTCCAGCTTCTTGACTTAGCTTTAAAATCATCTCCAACTTCTTCATTCCTTGTTTCGATGCTGTATAAGAGATGATTGTCTTCTTCTCTACTGTTGAGCCCATATGAGAGTCACCTGTGTTCATGCTGTTTCAAAGCAGACTGAGTGTATCTGAGCTGAGACTCAGTGTTATACTGCCCTCTAGTGGTGGAATGAATTACTGCTGTGAAGTCTTTCATGTTGTGTTGTTATTGGAAGGAGAAGATCATTCCAGACTGACTGACTGAAGGTTTTGTTCCAGTAGCAGAGATAAATTAGTGGAAATTCCATTGAATTGAACTTTATTTAAACAGATGAAAAAAAAATGAATCAGCACTAATCCAGACTCAGGAGCAGTAACACTAACCAATCAGCATTCAGTGGCAGTAATGCTAACCAATCAGCATTCAGTAGCAGTAACACTAACCAATCAGCATTCAGTAGCAGTAACACTAACCAATCAGCACTCAGTGGCAGTAATACTAACTAATCAGCTCTCAGTAGCAGTAATACTAACCAATTAGTTCTCAGTAGTATTAATACTAACCAATCAGCTCTCAGGAGCAGTAATACTAACCCAATCAGCTCTCAGTATCAGTAATACTAACCAATCAGAAATCAGTATCAGTAATACTAACCAATCAGAAATCAGTGTCAGTAATACTAACCAATCAGCTCTCAGTAGCAGTAATACTAACCAATTAGTTCTCAGTAGTATTAATACTAACCAATCAGCTCTCAGGAGCAGTAATACTAACCCAATCAGCTCTCAGTATCAGTAATACTAACCAATCAGAAATCAGTATCAGTAATACTAACAAATCAGAAATCAGTGTCAGTAATACTAACCAATCAGCTCTCAGTAGCAGTAATACTAACCAATCAGAAATCAATTTCAGTAATACTAACTAATCAGCTCTCAGTAGCAGTAATACTAACCAATTAGTTCTCAGTAGTAGTAATACTAACCAATCAGAAATCAGTATCAGTAATACTAACCAATCAGCTCTCAGGAGCAATAATACTAACCCAATCAGCTCTCAGTATCAGTAATACTAACTAATCAGCTCTCAGTAGTAGTAATACTAACTAATCAGCTCTCAGTAACAGTAATACTAACTAATCAGCTCTCAGTATCAGTAATACTAACCAATCAGCTCTCAGTAACAGTAATAATAACCCAATCAGCTCTCAGTATCAGTAATACTAACCAATCAGCACTCAGTAGTAGTAAGGCTAACCAATCAGCTCTCAGTAGCAGTAATACTAACCAATCAGCTCTCAGTAGCAGTAATACTAACCAATCAGCTCTCAGTAGCAGTAATAATAACCCAATCAGCTCTCAGTATCAGTAATACTAACCAATCAGCACTCAGTAGTAGTAATGCTAACCAATCAGCTCTCAGTAGCAGTTATACTAACCCAATCAGCTCTCAGTATCAGTAATACTAACTAATCAGCTCTCAGTAGTAGTAATACTAACCAATCAGAAATCAGTATCAGTAATACTAACTAATCAGCTCTCAGTAGTAGTAATACTAACCAATCAGAAATCAGTATCAGTAATACTAACAAATCAGAAATCAGTGTCAGTAATACTAACCAATCAGCTCTCAGTAGCAGTAATACTAACCAATCAGAAATCAATTTCAGTAATACTAACTAATCAGCTCTCAGTAGCAGTAATACTAACCAATTAGTTCTCAGTAGTAGTAATACTAACCAATCAGAAATCAGTATCAGTAATACTAACCAATCAGCTCTCAGGAGCAATAATACTAACCCAATCAGCTCTCAGTATCAGTAATACTAACTAATCAGCTCTCAGTAGTAGTAATACTAACTAATCAGCTCTCAGTAACAGTAATACTAACTAATCAGCTCTCAGTATCAGTAATACTAACCAATCAGCTCTCAGTAACAGTAATAATAACCCAATCAGCTCTCAGTATCAGTAATACTAACCAATCAGCACTCAGTAGTAGTAAGGCTAACCAATCAGCTCTCAGTAGCAGTAATACTAACCAATCAGCTCTCAGTAGCAGTAATACTAACCAATCAGCTCTCAGTAGCAGTAATAATAACCCAATCAGCTCTCAGTATCAGTAATACTAACTAATCAGCTCTCAGTAGTAGTAATACTAACCAATCAGAAATCAGTATCAGTAATACTAACCAATCAGCTCTCAGGAGCAATAATACTAACCCAATCAGCTCTCAGTATCAGTAATACTAATTAATCAGCTCTCAGTAACAGTAATACTAACTAATCAGCTCTCAGTATCAGTAATACTAACTAATCAGCTCTCAGTAGTCAAGTCAAGTGGGTTTTATTGTCATTTCAACTACATACAGAGTACACAGTGAAACGAAACAACGTTCCTCCAGGACCATGGAGCAACATAGACAGTTCATATAGACAACACAACACAGTACAGACTGAACACAACACAGTACAGACAGAACACAACACAGTACAGACACAAAACAACACAGTACAGACAGAACACAACACAGTACAGACAGACCACAACACAACACAGTACAGACAGAACACAACACAGTACAGACACAACACAACACAGTACAGACAGAACACAACACAACACAGTACAGACACAACAAAATACAGTACAGACACAACACAACACAGTACAGACACAACACAACACAGTACAGACAGAACACAACACAACACAGTACAGACACAACACAACACAGTACAGACTGAACACAACACAGTACAGACAGAACACAACACAACACAGTACAGACACAACACAACACAGTACAGACAGAACACAACACAGTACAGACTGAACACAACACAGTACAGACAACACAACACAGTACAGACAACACAACACAGTACAGACAGAACACAACACAGTACAGGCAGAACACAACACAACACAGTACAGACTGAACACAACACAGTACAGACTGAACACAACACAGTACAGACACAACACAACACAGTGCAGACAGAACACAACACAGTACAGACAGAACACAACACAACACAGTACAGACACAACACAGTACAGACTGAACACAACACAGTACAGACTGAACACAACACAGTACAGACACAACACAACACAGTACAGACACAACACAGTACAGACTGAACACAACACAGTACAGACAGAACACAACACAGTACAGACAACACAACACAGTACAGACAACACAACACAACACAGTACAGACAACACAACACAGTACAGACACAACACAACACAACACATTACAGACACAACACAACACAGTACAGACACAACACAACAGAGTACAGACAGAACACAACACAGTACAGACAACACAACACAGTACAGACAACACAACACAGTGCAGACAGAACACAACACAGTACAGACACAACACAGCACATTACAGACTGAACACAACACAGTACAGACAACACAACACAGTACAGACTGAACACAACACAGTACAGACACAACACAACACAGAACAGACAACACAACACAGTACAGACAGACAACACAACACAGTACAGACAACACAACACAGTACAGACAGACAACACAACACAGTACAGACAGAACACAACACAGTACAGACAACACAACACAGTACAGACAACACAACACAACACAGTACAGACAGACAACACAACACAGTACAGACAGACAACACAACACAGCACGGACAGAACACAACACAGTACAGACAGAACACAACACAGTACAGACAGAACACAACACAACACAGTACAGACAACACAACACAGTACAGACAGAACACAACACAGTACAGACAACACAACACAACACAGTACAGACAGACAACACAACACAGTACAGACAGACAACACAACACAGTACAGACAGAACACAACACAGTACAGACACAACACAACAAAGTACAGACAGACAACACAACACAGTACAGACACAACACAACACAGTACAGACAGACAACACAACACAGTACAGACAACACAACACAGTACAGACAGAACACAACACAGTACAGACAACACAACACAACACAGTACAGACAACACAACACAGTACAGACAGACAACACAACACAGTACAGACAGAACACAACACAGTACAGACACAACACAACAAAGTACAGAGAGACAACACAACACAGTACAGACACAACACAACACAGTACAGACAGACAACACAACACAGTACAGACACAACACAACACAGTACAGACAAAACACAGTACAGACAGAACACAACACAGCACAGACAGAACACAACACAACACAGTACAGACAGAACACAACACAGTACAGACAGAACACAACACAGTACAGACAACACAACACAGTACAGACAGAACACAACACAACACAGTACAGACAACACAACACAGTACAGACAACACAACACAGTACAGACAGAACACAACACAGTACAGACAACACAACACAGTACAGACAACACAACACAGTACAGACAGACAACACAACACAGTACAGACAACACAACACAGTACAGACAACACAACACAGTACAGACACAACACAACACAGTACAGACACAACACAACACAACACAGTACAGACAGACAACACAACACAGTACAGACTGAACACAACACAGTACAGACAGAACACAACACAACACAGTACAGACAACACAACACAGTACAGACAACACAACACAGTACAGACAGACAACACAACACAGTATAGACAACACAACACAGTACAGACAGAACACAACAGAGTACAGACAGAACACAAAACAGTACAGACTGAACACAACACAGTACAGACAACACAACACAGTACAGACAGAACACAACACAGTACAGACAACACAACACAGTACAGAAAACACAACACAGTACAGACAGAACACAACACAACACAGTACAGACAGAACACAACACAGTACAGACAGACAACACAACACAGTACAGACAACACAACACAGTACAGACACAACACAACACAGTGCAGACAGAACACAACACAGTACAGACAGAACACACACAACACAGTACAGACACAACACAACACAGTACAGACAGAACACAACACAGTACAGACAGAACACAACACAGTACAGACAGAACACAACACAACACAGTACAGACAACACAACACAGTACAGACAGACAACACAACACAGTACAGACAACACAACACAGTACAGACACAACACAACACAGTACAGACACAACACAACACAACACAGTACAGACAGAACACAACACAGTACAGACAGACAACACAACACAGTACAGACAGACAACACAACACAGTACAGACAACACAACACAGTACAGACACAACACAACACAGTACAGACAGACAACACAACACAGTACAGACAACACAACACAGTACAGACACAACACAACACAGTACAGACAGAACACAACACAGTACAGACAGAACACAACACAACACAGTACAGACACAACACAACACAGTACAGACAGACAACACAACACAGTACAGACAACACAACACAGTACAGACACAACACAACACAGTACAGACACAACACAACACAGTACAGACAGAACACAACACAGTACAGACTGAACACAACACAGTACAGACAGACAACACAACACAGTACAGACAACACAACACAGTACAGACACAACACAACACAGTACAGACAGAACACAACACAACACAGTACAGACTGAACACAACACAGTACAGTACAGACAGAACACAACACAACACAGTACAGACAACACAACACAGTACAGACAGAACACAACACAGTACAGACAACACAACACAGTGCAGACAGAACACAGCACAACACAGTACAGACAGAACACAACACAGTACAGACAGAACACAACACAGTACAGACAGAACACAACACAACACAGTACAGACTGAACACAACACAGTACAGACAGAACACAACACAGTACAGACAGAACACAACACAACACAGTACAGACTGAACACAACACAGTACAGACAGAACACAACACAACACAGTACAGACAACACAACACAGTACAGACACAACACAGTACAGACACAACACAACACAACACAGTACAGACAGAACACAACACAGTACAGACACAACACAACACAGTACAGACAGAACACAACAAAGTACAGACAGAACACAACACAACACAGTACAGACAACACAACACAGTACAGACACAACACAGTACAGACACAACACAACACAACACAGTACAGACACAACACAACACAGTACAGACAGACAACACAACACAGTACAGACAACACAACACAGTACAGACAACACAACACAACACAGTACAGACAGAGAATAATAAATAATTGCTGGTTGTGTGCAAATTGTGCAATGTGTAATAAATAGAGTGCAGTGAGGTAGTAGAGTTATTAGTGCAATGCTTTGTGCAAAAATGCTTCCCTTTTTTATCTGGGGTAAATGATTGGAGAGAGAGAGAGAGAGAGAGAGAGAGAGAGAGAGAGAGAGAGAGAGAGAGAGAGAGAGAGAGAGAGACACAGAGAGAGAGAGAGAGTAGAGTAGAGAGAGAGAGTGAGAGACAGAGAGAGAGAGAGAGAGAGAGAGTGAGAGAGAGAGAGAGATACAGAGAGAGAGAGACAGAGAGAGAGAGTAGAATAGAGAGAGAGAGTGAGAGACAGAGAGAGAGAGAGAGAGAGAGAGAGAGAGTGAGAGAGAGAGAGATACAGAGAGAGTGTAGAGTAGAGAGAGAGAGAGAGAGTACATGTATCAGAAGATATCAGTTCAGATGTTGAGTTGTGTTGAGAAGTCTTGGGGGAAGAAGCTGTTGGTCGTGTTGGACCGGACGCTGCGGGACCTTCTTCCTGATGGCAGGAGGGAGAACAGTCTGTGTGAAGGGTGGGTGGGGTCATACACAATGCTGGTTGCTTTGCGGATGCAGCGGGTGGTGTAAATGTCCAAGACGGAGGGGAGAGAGACTCTCAGCTGTCCTCACAATGCGTTGGAGGGACTTGTGGTCAGAGGCTGTGCAGGTCCCAAACCAGGCAGTGATGCAGCTGCTTAGGATGCTCTCTATGGTTCCCCTATAGAAGAGGGTGAGGATGGGTGGAGGGAGACGGGCCTTTCTCAGCTTCCGGAGGAAGTAGAGATGCTGCTGGGCTTTCTTGGCTGTAGAGCTGGTGTTCAGGGACCAGGTGAGGTTCTCAGTAGTAGTAATACTAACCTATCAGCACTCAGTAGTAGTAATACTAACCTATCAGCACTCAGTAGTAGTAATACTAAACTATCAGCACTTAATCTGCTCCTTAAAGCTTGTTTGCTGTAGACAAACATAAAGCTACAGGTGACTTTATTTACTCTCTCTGGCGCCCTCTAGTGTTACACAGTGATACTGCCGCTGTGAGGGCGGAGCTGTGTGGACTCTCAGTAAGTGAGCTGTTATACGGGCTGTGATCCTGATTTGATGGGATCCTATCAAAACAGTAATAAACCATAAACAGTCAATACTAACAGAGGGGCGTGCGGGGGGCGAGCGGTGGTGCACTGTTATTACAGGGGGCAGGAGCAGACCTCCACCGTGTTTATATAGTGTTTATATATACACTCAGTGCGGTGAGCCGGGGGCTGTCAGCGGAGCGGGGGGCCGGCGGGCGGGCGTGTGGATTACCTAAAGGGTTTTTCCGCGAGCCGGACTCGCTCGGCTCACTCAGCTGGACATGACGTGATCTGAACACTCGAGTGACAAGAACAACTCTGGACGCTGCCGCACGTTCCGCTCCCGCTGTGGAGGACAACACGCGTCCTGCGTCTCCTACACAGACAGGCAGTGTGCCGGGGTATCTGGGGGTAGGGGTGAGTATTTTTACCCCCCGGGGTGGGTAGAAACTCACAGAACCCTCAACACATCTCCCTCAACCAACCTGACCATCCAGAAGCATTCAGTTACATACACACACAACCACAACCAGCTCCACAGCCTCACAGAGCCACACTCATTCATTCACCAACACTGTTCCTTCATCCCTTCATCATCACCAACACTGTTCCTTCATCCCTTCATCCCTTTATCATCACCAACACTGTTCCTTCATCCCTTCATTCCTTTATCATCACCAACACTGTTCCTTCATCCCTTCATTCCTTTATCATCACCAACACTGTTCCATCATCTCTTCATTCCTTTATCATCACCAACACTGTTCCTCCATCCCTTCATTCCTTTATCACCACCAACACTGTTCCATCATCCCTTCATTCCTTTATCACCAACACTGTTCCTTCATCCCTTCATTCCTTTATCATCACCAACACTGTTCCTTCATCCCTTCATTCCTTCATCATCACCAACACTGTTCCTTCATCCCTTCATTCCTTTATTATCACCATAACTGTTCCTTCATCCCTTTATCATCACCAACACTGTTTCTTCATCCCCTCATCATCACCAACACTGTTCCTTCATCTCTTCATTCCTTTATCATCACCAACACTGTTCCTTCATCTCTTCATTCCTATATCATCACCAACACTGTTCCTTCATCCCTTCATTCCTTTATCATCACCAACACTGTTCCTTCATCCCTTCATCATCACCAACACTGTTCCTTCATCCCTTCATCCCTTTATCATCACCAACACTGTTCCTTCATCCCTTCATCATCACCAACACTGTTCCTTCATCCCTTCATCCCTTTATCATCACCATAACTGTTCCTTCATCCCTTCATCCCTTTATCATCACCAACACTGTTCCTTCATCCCTTCATTCCTTTATCATCACCAACACTGTTCCTTCATCCCTTCATTCCTTTATTATCACCATAACTGTTCCTTCATCCCTTTATCATCACCAACACTGTTTCTTCATCCCTTCATCATCACCAACACTGTTCCTTCATCCCTTCATTCCTTTATCATCACCAACACTGTTCCTTCATCCCTTCATTCCTTTATTATCACCATAACTGTTCCTTCATCCCTTTATCATCACCAACACTGTTTCTTCATCCCTTCATCATCACCAACACTGTTCCTTCATCTCTTCATTCCTTTATCATCACCAACACTGTTCCTTCATCTCTTCATTCCTATATCATCACCAACACTGTTCCTTCATCCCTTCATTCCTTTATCATCACCATAACTGTTCCTTCATCCCTTCATTCTTATATCATCACCAACACTGTGACTCTTTCTGTAGTAACTGTTTCTATAGTGCCTGTTTCTATAGTGACTCTTTCTGTAGTAACTGTTTCTACAGTGACTCTTTCTGTAGTAACTGTTTCTATAGTGCCTGTTTCTATAGTGACTGTTTCTGTAGTGACTGTTTCTATAGTGACTCTTTCTGTAGTCACTGTTTCTACAGTGACTCTTTCTGTAGTAACTGTTTCTATAGTGCCTGTTTCTATAGTGACTGTTTCTGTGGTGACTGTTTCTGTAGTAACTGTTTCTATAGTGCCTGTTTCTATAGTGACTGCTTCTGTAGTGACTGTTTCTATAGTGACTCTTTCTGTAGTAACTGCTTCTATAGTGACTCTTTCTGTAGTAACTGTTTCTATAGTGCCTGTTTCTATAGTGACTGTGCCTGTTGTGCATGTTTCTATAGTGACTGTTTCAGTGGTGACTGTTTCTGTAGTAACTGTTTCTATAGTGACTGTTTCAGTGGTGACTGTTTCTGTAGTAACTGTTTCTGTAGTAACTGTTTCTATAGTGACTGTTTCTGTAGTAACTGTTTCTGTAGTAACTGTTTCTGTAGTGACTGTTTCTGTAGTGATTGTTTCTGTAGTGATTGTTTCTGAAGTAACTGTTTCTATAGTGACTGTTTCTGTAGTGACTGTGTCAGTAGTGACTGATTCTGTTGTAACTGTTTATATAGTGACTGTTTCTGTAGTGACTGTTTCTGTAGTGATTGTTTCTATAGTGACTGTTTCTGTAGTGACTGTTTCTGTAGTGACTGATTCTGTTGTAACTGTTTCTGTAGTGACTGTTTCTGTAGTGATTGTTTCTGTAGTGATTGTTTCTATAGTGACTGTTTCTGTAGTGACTGATTCTGTTGTAACTGTTTCTGTAGTGACTGTTTCTGTAGTGGTTGTTTCTGTAGTGGATGTTTCTGTAGTGATTGTTTCTATAGTGACTGTTTCTGTAGTGACTGTTTTGGTAGTTCCTGTTTCAGTGGTGATTGTTTCTGTAGTAACTGTTTCTATAGTGACTGTTTCTCTCTCTCTCTCTCTCTCTCTCTCTCTCTCTCTCTCTGTCTTTCTCTCTCTCTTTCCACCAACTATCATCACCAACACTGTTCCTTCATCCCTTCATTCCTTAATCATTACCAGCTGTTTCTGTAGTGACTGTTTCTGTAGTTATTGTTTCTATAGTGCCTGTTTCTATAGTGACTGTTTCTGTAGTGACTGTTTCTGTAGTTATTGTTTCTATAGTGCCTGTTTCTATAGTGACTGTTTCTGTAGTGACTGCTGCTATAGTGACTCTTTCTGTAGTAACTGTTTCTATAGTGACTGTTTCTGTAGTAACTGTTTCTGTAGTGACTGCTTCTATAGTGACTCTTTCTGTAGTAACTGTTTCTATAGTGACTCTTTCTGTAGTAACTGTTTCTATAGTGACTGTTTCTGTAATAACTGTTTCTATAGTGCCTGTTTCTATAGTGACTGTGTCTGTAGTGCCTGTTTTTATAGTGACTGTTTCAGTAGTGACTGTTTCTGTAGTAACTGTTTCTATAGTGACTGTTTTGGTAGTGCCTGTTTCTGTAGTAACTGTTTATATAGTGACTGTTTCTGTAGTGACTGTGTCAGTGGTGACTGATTCTGTTGTAACTGTTTCTATAGTGACTGTTTCTGTAGTGACTCTTTCTGTAGTGATTGCTTCTGTAGGGATTGTTTCTATAGTGACTGTTTCTGTAGTGACTGTTTCTGTAGTGACTGTTTCTATAGTGACTGATTCTGTTGTAACTGTTTCTGTAGTGACTGTTTCTGTAGTGATTGTTTCTGTAGTGATTGTTTCTATAATCACTGTTTCTGTATTGACTGTTTCTGTAGTGACTGTTTCTAGTCACTGTTTCTATAGTGACTGTTTCTGCAGTGACTGTTTCTATAGTGACTGTTTCTATAGTGACTGTTTCTGTAGTGACTGCGTCTGTAGTGACTTTTTTTTATAGTCACTGTTTCTATAGTGACTGTTTCTGTCTGTCTCTCTCTCTCTCTCTCTCTCTGTCTCTCTTTCTCTCTCTCTCTCTCTCTGTCTCTCTCTCTCTCTGTCTCTCTCTCTCTCTCTCTGTCTCTCTTTCTCTCTCTCTCTCTCTCTCTCTCTCTCTCTCTCTCTCTCTCTCTCTCTCTCTTTCTCTCTCTCTCTCTCTCTGTCTCTCTCTCTCTCTCTCTCTCTCTCTCTCTCTCAGTGTGCTGTATTTTCCTGCCTGACTCTCTCAGGGACGTTGTATCAACACTCTGGATCTTCCCTCTGCCTGTTCTTACCTCAGTAGCACCATGAGCTCATGCAGACAGGATGATGATGTAAAGGGAAGGAAGCGTCCAAAAGCTCACGTTCTCTGGGTGGGCCAAGCGTACTGCCCACCATCTGCGCTGTCCACTCCGTATGTCTCTGAAGAAAACTCACACGAATCACTGTGGCTTCTTCATCCATACGTGTTCTCCGAGAGCAGATTTAACCCAGAAGTAGCAGCAGCTCAGAAACACAGAGTCACCGAGACCTCAGCATGAAGAACCAACACGGAGAACCAGTCTCCCTACAAGAACATGAGGAGGAACCACTGGCCACTTTATTAGAAACACCCAGCTTGTACTTCCACTAACTGGCCACTTTATTAGAAACACTTACCTTGTGCTTCCACTAACTGGCCACTTTATTAGAAACACCAACCTTGTGCTTTCACTCACTGGCCACTTTATTAGAAACACCACCCTTGTACTTCCACTAACTGGCCACTTTATTAGAAACACCCACCTTGTGCTTCCACTAACTGGCCACTTTATTAGAAAAACCTACTTTGTGCTTCCACTAACTGGCCACTTTATTAGAAACACCACCTTTGTACTTCCACTAACTGGCCACTTTATTAGAAACACCAACATTGTGCTTCCACTCACTGGCCACTTTATTAGAAACACCACCCTTGTACTTCCACTAAATGGACACTTTATTAGAAACACCTACTTTGTGCTTCCACTCACTGGCCACTTTATTAGAAACACCAACCTTGTGCTTCCACTCACTGGCCACTTTAATAGAAACACCCACCTTGTGCTTTCACTAACTGGCCACTTTAATAGAAACACCCACCTTGTGCTTTCACTAACTGGCCACTTTATTAGAAACACCACCCTTGTACTTCCACTAACTGGACACTTTATTAGAAACACCCAGCTTGTACTTCCACTAACTGGCCACTTTATTAGAAACACTTACCTTGTGCTTCCACTAACTGGCCACTTTATTAGAAACACCAACCTTGTGCTTTCACTCACTGGCCACTTTATTAGAAACACCACCCTTGTACTTCCACTAAGTGGCCACTTTATTAGAAACACCCACCTTGTGCTTCCACTAAGTGGCCACTTTATTAGAAACACCTACTTTGTGCTTCCACTAACTGGCCACTTTATTAGAAACACCACCTTTGTACTTCCACTAACTGGCCACTTTATTAGAAACACCAACATTGTGCTTCCACTCACTGGCCACTTTATTAGAAACACCAACATTGTGCTTCCACTCACTGGCCACTTTATTAGAAACACCACCCTTGTACTTCCACTAAATGGACACTTTATTAGAAACACCTACTTTGTGCTTCCACTCACTGGCCACTTTATTAGAAACACCACCCTTGTACTTCCACTAAATGGACACTTTATTAGAAACACCTACTTTGTGCTTCCACTCACTGGCCACTTTATTAGAAACACCAACCTTGTGCTTCCACTCACTGGCCACTTTATTAGAAACACCCACCTTGTGCTTTCACTAACTGGCCACTTTATTAGAAACACCACCCTTGTACTTCCACTAACTGGACACTTTATTAGAAACACCCACCTTGTGCTTACACTAACTGGCCACTTTATTAGAAACACCTACTTTGTGCTTCCACTAAATGGCCACTTTATTAGAAACACCACCTTTGTACTTCCACTAACTGGCCACTTTATTAGAAACACCCACCTTGTGCTTCCACTAACTGGCCACTTTATTAGAAACACCAACCTTGTACTTCCACTAACTGGCCACTTTATTAGAAACACCCACCTTGTAATTCCACTAACTGGCCACTTTATTAGAAACACCACCTTTGTACTTCCACTAACTGGCCACTTTATTAGAAACACCAACATTGTGCTTCCACTCACTGGCCACTTTATTAGAAACACCACCCTTGTACTTCCACTAAATGGACACTTTATTAGAAACACCTACTTTGTGCTTCCACTCACTGGCCACTTTATTAGAAACACCAACCTTGTGCTTCCACTCACTGGCCACTTTAATAGAAACACCCACCTTGTGCTTTCACTAACTGGCCACTTTATTAGAAACACCACCCTTGTACTTCCACTAACTGGACACTTTATTAGAAACACCCAGCTTGTACTTCCACTAACTGGCCACTTTATTAGAAACACTTACCTTGTGCTTCCACTAACTGGCCACTTTATTAGAAACACCAACCTTGTGCTTTCACTCACTGGCCACTTTATTAGAAACACCACCCTTGTACTTCCACTAACTGGCCACTTTATTAGAAACACCCACCTTGTGCTTCCACTAAGTGGCCACTTTATTAGAAACACCTACTTTGTGCTTCCACTAACTGGCCACTTTATTAGAAACACCACCTTTGTACTTCCACTAACTGGCCACTTTATTAGAAACACCAACATTGTGCTTCCACTCACTGGCCACTTTATTAGAAACACCAACATTGTGCTTCCACTCACTGGCCACTTTATTAGAAACACCACCCTTGTACTTCCACTAAATGGACACTTTATTAGAAACACCTACTTTGTGCTTCCACTCACTGGCCACTTTATTAGAAACACCACCCTTGTATTTCCACTAAATGGACACTTTATTAGAAACACCTACTTTGTGCTTCCACTCACTGGCCACTTTATTAGAAACACCAACCTTGTGCTTCCACTCACTGGCCACTTTATTAGAAACACCCACCTTGTGCTTTCACTAACTGGCCACTTTATTAGAAACACCACCCTTGTACTTCCACTAACTGGACACTTTATTAGAAACACCCACCTTGTGCTTACACTAACTGGCCACTTTATTAGAAACACCTACTTTGTGCTTCCACTAAATGGCCACTTTATTAGAAACACCACCTTTGTACTTCCACTAACTGGCCACTTTATTAGAAACACCCACCTTGTGCTTCCACTAACTGGCCACTTTATTAGAAACACCAACCTTGTACTTCCACTAACTGGCCACTTTATTAGAAACACCCACCTTGTAATTCCACTAACTGGCCACTTTATTAGAAACACCACCTTTGTACTTCCACTAACTGGCCACTTTATTAGAAACACCAACATTGTGCTTCCACTCACTGGCCACTTTATTAGAAACACCCACCTTGTGCTTTCACTAACTGGCCACTTTATTAGAAACACTTACCTTGTGCTTCCACTAACTGGCCACTTTATTAGAAACACCAACCTTGTGCTTTCACTCACTGGCCACTTTATTAGAAACACCACCCTTGTACTTCCACTAACTGGCCACTTTATTAGAAACACCCACCTTGTGCTTCCACTAAGTGGCCACTTTATTAGAAACACCTACTTTGTGCTTCCACTAACTGGCCACTTTATTAGAAACACCACCTTTGTACTTCCACTAACTGGCCACTTTATTAGAAACACCAACATTGTGCTTCCACTCACTGGCCACTTTATTAGAAACACCAACATTGTGCTTCCACTCACTGGCCACTTTATTAGAAACACCACCCTTGTACTTCCACTAAATGGACACTTTATTAGAAACACCTACTTTGTGCTTCCACTCACTGGCCACTTTATTAGAAACACCACCCTTGTACTTCCACTAAATGGACACTTTATTAGAAACACCTACTTTGTGCTTCCACTCACTGGCCACTTTATTAGAAACACCAACCTTGTGCTTCCACTCACTGGCCACTTTATTAGAAACACCCACCTTGTGCTTTCACTAACTGGCCACTTTATTAGAAACACCACCCTTGTACTTCCACTAACTGGACACTTTATTAGAAACACCCACCTTGTGCTTACACTAACTGGCCACTTTATTAGAAACACCTACTTTGTGCTTCCACTAAATGGCCACTTTATTAGAAACACCACCTTTGTACTTCCACTAACTGGCCACTTTATTAGAAACACCCACCTTGTGCTTCCACTAACTGGCCACTTTATTAGAAACACCAACCTTGTACTTCCACTAACTGGCCACTTTATTAGAAACACCCACCTTGTAATTCCACTAACTGGCCACTTTATTAGAAACACCCACCTTGTGCTTCCACTAACTGGCCACTTTATTAGAAACACCACCCTTGTGCTTCCACTAACTGGCCACTATATTAGAAACGCGTGTGGTGTATGTGGGTCACTGTGGTCAGGTGGTTGTGTAGTGAGGGGGGAAGCTGTGTGAATTAGATTCCGTGCTGGAAACACATTGACTGTTTCCGACATTGCCAGCGTTTCCGAATAGCTTTCACAGACGCTTCTCGGGCCGAGGGGCCGCGGGGACTACTGAGAGTGATGGGGCGTCAGTAGGACACCTGCTGGTGATGTATTGTAACAGCACGGCGAGTGTGTTTGTACTGGGGTCGATGATAAGCGGCCCCTGATGGTCAGTCGTTAATCTTTGGTGTTCCAGCTGCAGAGCCGGTTCTGGATTTGATTGATTCTGAGCGCAAAGCAAGATTCATGTGTCCTGCGTTCTATCAGCCTCTCTCGGTTCCTCGTCTAGGCTTCTGGTTTCTGTATTTCAGAAGGTGCTGACTCACAGACTGGAACATGCGTGTCGCTCCTGGTAACCTGGAGGGAGTGAAGTAAACAGAGCGTCTGAGTGGATCAGGGGTCAAACTCATTCAAAGCAGCCCCTCCAAACCTCGTCACCTCGAGGAGCTACTGTTCAGCGTCAGCGTCCAGTGTGAGTCCTTATCATCACGTAGGTAATGTTTAAAACTTGAGGTTGTAAACACTAGCGCAGTGTTTGTTTCTTGTCTGGAGCCTCAAACTTGAGGAAATTATAAACAGTTGCTTGTCAGAAGCAGCTCGTGGCTGTGAGGAGGCCAGCAACGTTTGGAGGACTAACAAAAATCTGTGGAACGAATCAAGAGTACTGACCAGGATGTTGGGTAGATGTGGCAAAGATGAGAGTGGTAAAGAGAAGAACCTCCTCACGCCCTCCTTCAGCTCTGCTACACACACTACTACCTACCTTCTCCTGGACTCCAACTCCCAGAATCCCCTCTGAGATCATGTGACTGGTTCTCCACTGTTGCCATCCAATCACAGATTCCTTCAGATCATCATCACCAGAGTCTTAACCAGCCTGGTCACTGTGGTGTCAGTGTCCTCAGTTGTCCCTGTTGACGTTGCTCTGGTCACCTTATTCCGAAGTAGCGCGTTATGTAACGGAGAGAAGTGGAGAAGTAGAGGAACTGCCCAACTTCATCTGTGAAACATGGTGGAGGCAGTGTCGTGTACAGGTACAGAGGAACTGGACTCACAATAGAATCACACTGCTGGTTTTTACTGAACTGGACTTTAGCAGTGATTAATGTGGATCGCTAGTCTTAAATAAGAGTGATCCAGTTCCATCCTCAGTAAAAAGAGTGATCCAGTTCCATCCTCAGTTAAATAAGAGTGAGCCAGTTCCATTCTCAGTTAAATAAGAGTGAGCCAGTTCCATTCTCAGTAAAAAGAGTGATCCAGTTCCATTCTCAGTTAAATAAGAGTGAGCCAGTTCCATTCTCAGTAAAAAATGTGATCCAGTTCCATCCTCAGTTAAATAAGAGTGATCCATTTCCATTCTCAGTAAAAAGAGTGATCCAGTTCCATCCTCAGTAAAAAGAGTGATCCAGTTCCATCCTCAGTAAAAAGAGTGATCCAGTTCCATCCTCAGTAAAAAGAGTGATCCAGTTCCATCCTCAGTAAAAAGAGTGATCCAGTTCCATTCTCAGTTATCCAGCAGTGATTAATGTGGATCACTAGTATTTACTGTTGATGGAACTGGATCATTAGTCTTTACTGTTGATGGAACTGGATCATTAGTCTTTACTGTTGATGGAACTGGATCATTAGTCTTTACTGTTGATGGAACTGGATCATTAGTCTTTACTGTTGATGGAACTGGATCATTAGTCTTTACTGTTGATGAAACTGGATCATTAGTCTTTACTGTTGATGGAACTGGATCATTAGTCTTTACTGTTGATGGAACTGGATCACTAGTCTTTACTGTTGATGGAACTGGATCATTAGTCTTTACTGTTGATGGAACTGGATCATTAGTCTTTACTGTTGATGGAACTGGATCACTAGTCTTTACTGTTGATGGAACTGGATCATTAGTCTTTACTGTTGATGGATCTGGATCGCTAGTCTTTACTGTTGATGGAACTGGATCATTAGTCTTTACTGTTGATGGAACTGGATCATTAGTCTTTACTGTTGATGGAACTGGATCATTAATCTTTACTGTTGATGGAACTGGATCATTAGTCTTTACTGTTGATGAAACTGGATCGCTAGTCTTTACTGTTGATGGAACTGGATCGCTAGTCTTTACTGTTGATGAAACTGGATTGCTAGTCTTTACTGTTGATGGAACTGGATCATTAGTCTTTACTGTTGATGGAACTGGATCGCTAGTCTTTACTGTTGATGAAACTGGATCGCTAGTCTTTACTGTTGATGGAACTGGATCATTAGTCTTTACTGTTGATGGAACTGGATCATTAGTCTTTACTGTTGATGGAACTGGATCATTAGTCTTTACTGTTGATGGAACTGAATCGCTAGTGTTTACTGTTGATGGAACTGGATCACTAGTCTTTACTGTTGATGGAACTGAATCGCTAGTGTTTACTGTTGATGGAACTGGATCACTAGTCTTTACTGTTGATGGAACTGAATCGCTAGTCTTTACTGTTGATGGAACTGGATCATTAGTATTTACTGTTGATGGAACTGGATCACTAGTCTTTACTGTTGATGGAACTGAATCGCTAGTGTTTACTGTTGATGGAACTGGATCATTAGTATTTACTGTTGATGGAACTGGATCACTAGTGTTTACTGTTGATGGAACTGGATCATTAGTATTTACTGTTGATGGAACTGGATCATTAGTATTTACTGTTGATGGAACTGGATCATTAGTCTTTACTGTTGATGAAACTGGATCACTAGTCTTTACTGTTGATGGAACTGGATCACTAGTCTTTACTGTTGATGGAACTGGATCACTAGTCTTTACTGTTGATGGAACTGGATCGCTACTCTTTACTGTTGATGGAACTGGATCATTAGTCTTTACTGTTGATGGAACTGGATCATTAGTCATACTGTTGATGGAACTGGATCGCTAGTCTTTACTGTTGATGGAACTGGATCATTAGTCTTTACTGTTGATGGAACTGGATCGCTAGTCTTTACTGTTGATGGAACTGGATCGCTAGTCTTTACTGTTGATGGAACTGGATCGCTAGTCTTTACTGTTGATGGAACTGGATCATTAGTCTTTACTGTTGATGGAACTGGATCATTAGTCTTTACTGTTGATGGAACTGGATCGCTAGTGTTTACTGTTGATGGAACTGGATCATTAGTCTTTACTGTTGATGGAACTGGATCGCTAGTGTTTACTGTTGATGGAACTGGATCGCTAGTCTTTACTGTTGATGGAACTGGATCATTAGTCTTTACTGTTGATGGAACTGGATCATTAGTCTTTACTGTTGATGAAACTGGATCGCTAGTCTTTACTGTTGACGGAACTGGATCACTAGTCTTTACTGTTGATGGAACTGGATCATTAGTCTTTACTGTTGATGGAACTGGATCGCTAGTCTTTACTGTTGATGGAACTGGATCATTAGTCTTTACTGTTGATGGAACTGGATTGCTAGTCTTTACTGTTGATGGAACTGGATCATTAGTCTTTACTGTTGATGGAACTGGATCATTAGTCTTTACTGTTGATGGAACTGGATCGCTAGTCTTTACTGTTGATGGAACTGGATCACTAGTCTTTACTGTTGATGGAACTGGATCATTAGTCTTTACTGTTGATGGAACTGGATCATTAGTCTTTACTGTTGATGAAACTGGATCATTAGTATTTACTGTTGATGAAACTGGATCATTAGTATTTACTGTTGATGAAACTGGATCATTAGTCTTTACTGTTGATGGAACTGGATCATTAGTCTTTACTGTTGATGAAACTGGATCATTAGTATTTACTGTTGATGGAACTGGATCGCTAGTCTTTACTGTTGATGGAACTGGATCGCTAGTTCTTACTGTTGATGGAACTGGATCGCTAGTCTTTACTGTTGATGGAACTGGATCATTAGTCTTTACTATTGATGGAACTGGATTGCTAGTCTTTACTGTTGATGGAACTGGATCATTAGTCTTTACTGTTGATGGAACTGGATTGCTAGTCTTTACTGTTGATGGAACTGGATCATTAGTCTTTACTGTTGATGGAACTGGATTGCTAGTCTTTACTGTTGATGGAACTGGATCATTAGTCTTTACTGTTGATGGAACTGGATCGCTAGTCTTTACTGTTGATGGAACTGGATCACTAGTGTTTACTGTTGATGGAACTGGATCACTCTTTTAACTGAGGATGGAACTGGATCACTCTTATTTAACTGAGAATGGAACTGGATCATTAGTCTTTACTGTTGATGGAACTGGATCACTAGTCTTTACTGTTGATGGAACTGGATCGCTAGTCTTTACTGTTGATGGAACTGGATCGCTAGTCTTTACTGTTGATGGAACTGGATCACTAGTCTTTACTGTTGATGGAACTGGATCATTAGTCTTTACTGTTGATGGAACTGGATCACTAGTCTTTACTGTTGATGGAACTGGATCACTAGTCTTTACTGTTGATGGAACTGGATCACTAGTCTTTACTGTTGATGGAACTGGATCGCTAGTCTTTACTGTTGATGGAACTGGATCACTAGTCTTTACTTTTGATGGAACTGGATCACTCTTTTAACTGAGGATGGAACTGGATCACTCTTTTAACTGAGGATGGAACTGGATCACTCTTATTTAACTGAGAATGGAACTGGATCACTCTTTTAACTGAGGATGGAACTGGATCACTCTTATTTAACTGAGAATGGAACTGGATCACTCTTTTAACTGAGGATGGAACTGGATCCCTCTTTTAACTGAGGATGGAACTGGATCACTCTTATTTAACTGAGAATGGAACTGGATCACTCTTTTAACTGAGGATGGAACTGGATCCCTCTTTTAACTGAGGATGGAACCGGGCAGCAGGATTGAACTCACAGTTCCATCTTTTAAAGAATGCTCTGTTCTTTAAAGCCTGAGTGCTGGAGTGCCTTACTCAGGGTTTCCACTGTGTGTTTACTGTGAAAGCTGGGGTGAACTGAGTGAACCTCTAGATTTGGATCTTCTAAGAAACACACTGAGATGAATGATGTTACTAAATGTTAGATCATTGTAGATCAGTAGTTTATAGTCATCATACTGGACTTCAGTAGTCAGTCTGATCAACAGTAGGCTGCAGTTACAGAATGTGTGCGGCCAGTAGAGGTCAGACTTGTTTGAAGAACTACAGCTCTTCTTCCAGAAGAGCCCAGAAACCACCTGCTCTCTTCTCTGCCTTCATGAAACTCAGTTATAACTGAGCTGGAGTCAGTGTGGAGCCAAAACTACACTACCTCCATTCAAACTGTAGTTCATCTGATTCTCTGTATACTTTATTACTCTGTTCTTTAATGATTAGGACCCCCACAGGACCCCCACAGAGCAGATACTATTAGGGAGGTGGGTAATTCTCAGCACTGCAGTGACACTGACGTGGTGGTGGTGTGTTAGTAATGTGTGTTGTGCTGGTGTGAGTAGATCAGACACAGCAGTGCTGCTGCTGGAGTGTTTAAACACCTCAGTGTCTCTGCTGGACTGAGAATCGTCCACCAACCAAAATTATCCGGACAGCAGTGTCCTGTGGGCGGCGTCCTGTGTCCACTGATGAAGAACTAGAGGAACACAAACTGTGCAGCAGCAGATGAGCTACTGTCTCTGACTCTACATCTACAAGGTGGACCAGCAAGTAGTAGGAGTGTCTCAAAGAGTGGACAGTGAGTGGACAGTGAGTGACTGATTCCACTGTATGGAGCTGATACAGTGGACGGTGAGTGGTGGTCCGAGGAGGTGGGTTTGCTGTTTGGTTGATTTTGTTGGTCTGTGAACTCAAGCCGATCTGAAATGACCCCTCTTTGCAGGACCCTGCAGTCAGAAGCTGTTCGTCCTTGCGCTGTTCAGGTTTTGGTTGGTGGCGTGATGGTATTCGGAAGGAGGCGGGGCTTCAGGTGTGGTCCTCCTCTCCAGCTTTACCTCCGCCCGGAGCGTTGTCGGCCTAATCGGGTTCTGTAAACTTTGCAGAAAGACTTTATATCTCCATCCATCAAGCGTGGCTCAGGGCTGTCCGCCGCTGCTATTGTTGAGTTATTAGTACTTCCTCCAGGCCTGGGAGTGCTCCCGCCCCGCCGGAGAACAATGGCAAATCTTTAATAGAGCCTCGCGCTGTTTGATGTGGGTCAGTCTGTGGCCACTCCTGTCCTTAAAGCCTTCTACGCTCAGCAAACGCAGAGCAGCTCCGCTCCGGCGTGAAGGGGCCGCTGATGAATAGAGAGCGGCTCTCTGTTCTGCTTCTGGGTGGCGGCTCAGAGTAAAGAGTTCTATTAGCTTTTTAAAGGTCGCAGCAGCTGTTATTGTTGTACGTGTCGTTTGGCTTAATGCAGAGAAACGGAGGCAGTGAGGCAGCATGTAGAGCCGCGGTGGGCAGAACGCCGACTCAGAACCAAGACTCTGTCCCTTCATCAGTCGAGACCCCTTAACACGAGACAAACAATAAACACAGTAAACCTGTTAACAGACATTACATACCATATACACATAAAAGGAGTGATAGAGAGAGTGAGTAAGAGTGAGAGACTAAGAGAGAGTAAGAGAGGGTCAGAGACTGAGAGAGTGTGGGAGAGTAAGAGAGGGTTCAGGGGTGAGAGATTGACAGAGAGTGAGAGAGGGTTAGGGGGTGAGAGATTGAGAGAAAGTGAAAGAGGGAGAGGTGAGAGAGTGAGAGAAAATGACAGAGAGTGAGAGGGAATGACAGAGAGTGAGAGAGTAAGAGAGGGTTAGGGGGTGAGAGGTTGAGAGAGAGTGAGAGAGGCAGAGGTAAGTGTGAGAGAGAATGACAGAGAGTGAGAGAGGGAGAGAGGGTTAGGGGTGAGAGATTTAAAGAGTGTGAGAGAATGAGAGAAAGTGAGAGGGTGAGAGACTGGGAGAGTAAAAGAGGCTGAGAGTGAGAAAGTACAAGAGAATAAAGAGAGTAAGAGTGGGTTATGGGGTAAGAGAGTGAGAGAGGGTGAGAGAGTAAGAAGGGGTCAGAGACTGAGAGAGTGAGAAAGTAAGAAGGGGTCAGAGACTGAGAGAGTGAGAAAGAATGAGAAAAAATGAGAGAGTGAGAGACTGGGAGCGTAAGAGAGGCTGAAAGTGAGAAAGTACAAGAGAATAAAAAATAACAGGGTTAGAGAGTAAGAGTGGGTTAGGAGGTGAGAGAGTGAGAGAGGGTTAGAGAGTAAGAGTGGGTTAGGAGGTGAGAGAGTGAGAGAGGGTTAGAGAGTAAGAGTGGGTTAGGAGGTGAGAGAGTGAAAGAGGGTGAGAGAGTGAGAGACTGAGATAGAGTAAGTGAGAGTGAAAGGGAGAGAATGTGAGAGAGTAAGAAAGTAAAAGAGAGTAAGAGATGGTGAGAGAGTGAGATAGTAAAAGAGTAAGAGAGTCTATTCAGTCCACTCTGTTCTTCTGGTCAGTTCTCAGTATGTTTGCTGACAGTAGCTCACTGAGGCCGGACGTGACTCGTTCCAGCCTGCTGACTCTCTTATCTCTCTCAGGGCTTTGATGTCCGTGCCTCTCGCCGACTCTCTCACTGACCAGGTCAGGAGATAAACCAGGAGGAGACACTCCAGCACTGACCTCTGACCTCTCCTAAACTCTTAAACAACTACTCTCAGCCTCAGCCTAGACCGGAGATACCCATACCCCATACTCCATACCCCATACTCCATACTCCATACTTCATACTCCATACTCCATACCCCATACTCCATACCCCATACCCCATACTCCATACCCCATACCCCATACTCCATACCCCATACCCCATACTCCATACTCCATACCCCATACCCCATACCCCATAACCCATGGCCCATACTCCATACTCCATACCCCATACTCCATACCCCATACCCCATACTCCATACCCCATACTCCATACTCCATACCCCATACCCCATACTCCATACCCCATACCCCATACTCCATACCCCATACTCCATACCCCATACTCCATACTCCATACCCCATACTCCATACTCCATACCCCATACCCCATAACCCATGGCCCATACTCCATACTCCATACCCCATACTCCATACCCCATACCCCATACTCCATACCCCATACTCCATACTCCATACCCCATACCCCATACTCCATACCCCATACCCCATACTCCATACCCCATACTCCATACCCCATACTCCATACTCCATACCCCATACTCCATACCCCATACTCCATACTCCATACCCCATACCCCATACCCCATACCCCATACTCCATACCCCATACTCCATACCCCATACTCCATACTCCATACCCCATACTCCATACCCCATACCCCATACTTCATACCCCATACCCCATACTCCATACTCCATACTCCATACCCCATACCCCATAACCCACACCCCATACTCCATACCCCATAGTCCATACTCCATACTCCATACCCCATAACCCACACCCCATACTCCATACTCCATACTCCATACCCCATACTCCATACTCCATAACCCACACCCCATACCCCATACTCCATACCCCATACTCCATACCCCATACTCCATACTCCATACCCCATACTCCATACTCCATACTCCATACTCCATACCCCATACTCCATACTCCATACTCCATACCCCATACTCCATACTTCATACCACTGATCCCACTGACCGTAAGGCGGTGTTACAGGCGTGAGGCAGTGCGACAGGTATGAGGCAGTGTGACTTGTATGAGGAGGTGTCACCACTGTGAGGCAGTGTAACCAATGCCAGGCAGTAAACCTGAGTACTTTTACTTTGAGTCAGACAATACTGTAAGGAGGTTACTCACTCAGGTCCAGGGCTATTGTATGAATATGTAAATGTATGCTAATGAGGCTAATGAGCGAGGAGTTTGAGGGCGTCAGGGTTCTGGAGATGGTCGCTGTGCTCGTATCCCAGAAGCTCCGTTACTCAACAGCGAAGTCAACATACTGTCAATAACATGTTGAGTCACGGTTACGGACGCGAGCAGCTCATAAATATCCTGTTAAATAAAACACAGAGCAGTCCTACGATGAAGGTTCCAGCTCTTCTCTTCACTCCCGACTCGTGATGTTGTGGCTCTGCGGGTTTCTTTTGGGTCCTGGACGTGTTGGAATCTCACCTTTTCCCCCCGTAACCTCTCAGCTGTGAAAATTCCCGGGCAGCGCTGTCAGGACAGGGTGTCTACCGAAAACGCCTCTGGGGTGCAGACACGTTCCTACACGCCGCCGAGTATTAGCAAAAGAATTTCACTCAGAAAAGCAGCTCCGCAGGTCCAGAGCGCGCCGAGGAACCAGCGCCTGTCCTCCGAAAACGAGCCCTGTATCATCTGGAGTTCTCCTAGAAGACAGCCTGGACCTGTAATAACCACAGCTGAGCTGCTGTAACTCCCGCGTCCACCTGTATAAACAAACAGTCCAGCTAGACCAGCACACTAACACAGCTAACAGCTAATAGAAGCTAATGCTAACGCCGCTTCATCACAAACAGGTTCAGAGCTCTTCACAGTGGAGGTGAATGGAACCAGACGTCCACCTCTAGAAGCTCCTCACAGAAAGTTCTTACAGTAGATGTTATAAATACACTGTCTGATTCTGAGACGCTGTTTATGATAGTTTAGAGAAGATCTCAGTCTTAAACTCCATTCATGGTGGAGGGATACATGCAGGACGCTGTGAGGTTCAAATAGTCCCCAAAGAAAACCTAGTATTTTCAGATCTTCCACATTTTACCATCAACATCCAGATAAACTCAGAAGACACGTGTAGCTTCACTGGTGGGTTTCATAGTAAATACAGTGTGTAGATTAGTGTTGTAGACATGGAGACCCCTGGTTACCATCACCACCACTGTAAACATCATCACCACCACTGTAAACACCATCACCACCACCACTGTAAACACCATCACCACCACTGTAAACAGCATCACCACCACTGTAAACATCCCCACCACTGTAAACACCATCACCACCAATATAAACACCATCACCACCACTGTAAACACCATCACCAACACTGTAAACACCATCACCACCACTGTAAACACCATCACCAACACTGTAAACATCCCCACCACTGTAAACACCACCACCACCACCACTGTAAACACCATCACCACCAATATAAACACCATCACCACCACTGTAAACACCATCACCAACACTGTAAACACCATCACCACCACTGTAAACACCATCACCACCAATATAAACACCAACACCACCACTGTAAACACCATCACCACCACTGTAAACACCATCACCACCACTGTAAACACCATCACCAACAATATAAACACCACCACCACCAATATAAACATTACCAGCACTGTGGTGCAGTGTGAGCTGGTGTAGGTTAGTCTGGTAGATCTGGTGCTGAAACTAAAGGATTAAGCTTCAGATATAAAACATGTCTGACTGGGTCTGATGTTTTTGCTGAACTGTCACTTTAAATCATCTCTTTCAGGACAGAGGACATTCCACAGGTATGCTGACCTGGGGGACCACAGTCTGAGTGTGTGTGAGTGAGTGTGTGAGGGTCTCCGGGGTCGTATCTGTCAGTGCGGTAAATGAGGCTTAAAATGAATATTTTACATTCTTCTCTCCCTCTCAGTAGCCTTTCTCCCTCGAGCACCCGTCATGGCCCACATCATGCATGAGGCCCGAACCAGAGGTGTGTGTGAGAGTGTGAGAGTGTGTGTGAATGAGTGTGTGTGAGTGTGAAAAAGCAGGGTGTGATGCTCCAGCAGGAGTTTATACAGAGGTAGGATTCAGTACAATACAGGTTATACTCAGATACAGTTTATACTCAGATACAGTTTATACTCAGATACAGTTTATATTCAGATACAGTTTATACTCAGATACAGTTTATACTCAGATACAGTTTATATTCAGATACAGTTTATACTCAGATACAGTTTATATTCAGATACAGTTTATATTCAGATACAGTTCATATTCATATACAGTTCATATTCAGATACATTTTATATTCAGATACAGTTTATACTCAGATACAGTTCATATTCAGATACAGTTTATACTCAGATACAGTTCATATTCAGATAAAGTTTAAACTCAGATACAGTTTATACTCAGATACAGTTTATATTCAGATACAGTTTATATTCAGATACAGTTTATACTCAGATACAGTTTATACTCAGATACAGTTCATATTCAGATACAGTTCATACTCAGATACAGTTTATATTCAGATAAAGTTTAAACTCAGATACAGTTTATACTCAGATACAGTTTATATTCAGATAAAGTTTAAACTCAGATACAGTTTATACTCAGATACAGTTCATATTCATATACAGTTCATATTCAGATACAGTTTATCCTTAGATACAGTTTATACTCAGATACAGTTCATATTCAGATACAGTTTATCCTTAGATACAGTTTATACTCAGATACAGTTTATATTCAGATAAAGTTTAAACTCAGATACAGTTTATACTCAGATACAGTTCATATTCATATACAGTTTATACTCAGATACAGTTTATATTCAGATACAGTTTATATTCAGATACAGTTCATATTCATATACAGTTTATACTCAGATACAGTTGATCCTTAGATACAGTTTATATTCAGATACAGTTCATATTCAGATACAGTTTATACTCAGATACAGTTTATATTCAGATACAGTTTATATTCAGATACAGTTCATATTCATATACAGTTTATATTCAGATACAGTTTATACTCAGATAGTTTATATTCAGATAAAGTTTAAACTCAGATACAGTTTATACTTAGATACAGTTCATATTCAGATACAGTTTATCCTTAGATACAGTTCATATTCATATACAGTTTATACTCAGATACAGTTTATATTCAGATACAGTTTATATTCAGATACAGTTCATATTCATATACAGTTTATTCTCAGATACAGTTTATACTCAGATACAGTTTATATTCAGATAAAGTTTAAACTCAGATACAGTTTATACTCAGATACAGTTTATACTCAGATACAGTTCATATTCAGATACAGTTTATATTCAGATACAGTTTATACTCAGATACAGTTCATATTCAGATACAGTTTATATTCAGATACAGTTTATACTCAGATACAGTTTATACTCAGATACAGTTCATATTCAGATACAGTTCATACTCAGATACAGTTTATATTCAGATAAAGTTTATATTCAGATACAGTTTATATTCAGATACAGTTCATATTCAGATAAAGTTTATATTCAGATACAGTTCATACTCAGATACAGTTTATATTCAGATAAAGTTTATATTCAGATACAGTTTATATTCAGATACAGTTTATACTCAGATACAGTTCATATTCAGATAGAGTTCATATTCAGATACAGTTTATATTCAGATACAGTTTATATTCAGATACAGTTTATATTCACATACAGTTCATATTCAGATACAGTTTGTATTCAGATACAGTTGATCCTTAGATACAGTTTATATTCAGATAAAGTTTATACTCAGATACAGTTTATACTCAGATACAGTTTATATTCAGATAAAGTTTAAACTCAGATACAGTTTATACTCAGATACAGTTTATATTCAGATACAGTTTATACTCAGATACAGTTTATACTCAGATACAGTTTATACTCAGATACAGTTTATATTCAGATAAAGTTTAAACTCAGATACAGTTTATACTCAGATACAGTTCATATTCAGATACAGTTTATACTCAGATACAGTTCATATTCAGATACAGTTCATATTCAGATACAGTTTATACTCAGATACAGTTCATATTCAGATACAGTTTATATTCAGA
Source organism: Megaleporinus macrocephalus (assembly GCA_021613375.1). Taxonomy (NCBI): domain Eukaryota; kingdom Metazoa; phylum Chordata; class Actinopteri; order Characiformes; family Anostomidae; genus Megaleporinus; species Megaleporinus macrocephalus. The sequence goes on along the minus strand of CM038708.1, from coordinate 2,264,605 downwards.
TACAGTTCATATTCAGATACAGTTTATATTCAGATACAGTTTATATTCAGATACAGTTCATATTCAGATACAGTTTATATTCAGATAAAGTTTATACTCAGATACAGTTTATATTCAGATACAGTTCATGCTCAGAAACAGTTCAGATTCATATACAGTTTATACTCAGATACAGTTTATACTCAGATACAGTTTATATTCAGATACAGTTTTTACTCAGATTAAGTTTATACTCAGATACAGTTTATATTCAGATACAGTTTATACTCAGATAAAGTTTATACTCAGATACAGTTCACTATCCGAAACAGTTCATATTCATATACAGTTTATACTCAGATACAATTTATATTCAGATTCAGTTTATACTCAGATACAGTTTATACTTAGATATAGTTTATACTCAGATACAGTTTCACAATTTTAAGCTCAGACATTTTAAGATTTTAAGTTCCACTCATTTCCGAACTATCTTCTGTTTTAGGTAAAGCCTGTTTGATCAGGTGACTCTGAACTGCAGACTGCAGCTGTAGACACAGACGTTCCATTGGCTGCTGGTTGAGGAACAGAGTTTGTTGGCTAAACCCATAGGTTTGAAACTGAAAGGTCTCGGTCAACGCTGTCCAGCTCGTTCCAACAGCTCTGACCTCAAGGCCCAGCGGTGCCTTATTGTAATTGCAAAGAAGCGTTGCACTGCTGGCTAGCGCGGCTAATCCTCTCTGATTATTCTGGTCACAGCGGCGGTGGAAAAGAAGCTGACTGTGAGAGAAGCTGATTCTCAGCACAACAGAATGAAAATCTTTCTGATGAAGGAATTGGGGACTTGATGTCGTTCGTCATGCCTCCAGGATCAAATAAGCTAATGACACATTTAAAGTGTATGTGGGATTAAACGGAATTCGTAAAGTTTAGGGGTACAGCTTTTTTAGTTCTTTACAGTGAATATTTGACGAAACATGTTTGGGTTGGGATAAAATCGAGTTTCGTTTAGAAATGAGTTATGCTTAGGATTGTATTGCAGTTTGGGTTTTACTGTTGGCGTTCAGTGTTCAGTGTTAACTAGAATTGAGTTTAAGTTAGACTTGGGTTACGGTTAGGGCTGTTTTTTATGTTTGGGTTATGGGTAGGGTTGAGTAAATATAAGGGTTACATAATGGTTAAGGTTGGGTTAAGCTTAGTGTAGAGTTATGGTTGAGTTATAGTTAAAATTTGAGTTAGTGCTGGGTTGCAGTTAAGGTTGGTTTATGCTTAGACTTTGGTTTACTAGGGTTGTGTTTGAGTCATAGATGGGGTTTGGATTTGGGTAAAATCGGGTTACGTCAAGGTTGGGTTATGGTTATGTTGGATTTTAGATGGGGATTGGTTTTAGTTAAAGTTAGGCTAAGGTTAAGGTTAGGTTATGGTTAGGGCTGGGTTTAGTTCAGATTCGATTTATGGTTATGGTTGGGTTATGGCTATGTTTGGTTATAGATGGGGTTGGTTTTGATTAAATTTGGGTTAAGATTAGGTTACGGTTATGGTTGACTTATAGATGGGGGCTTGGGTTTGGTTTGGTTAAGATTGAGTTACGGTTAAGGTTAGGTTATGGTTGGGTTGTGGTTATGGTTGACATAGATGAGGGCTTGGCTTTGGTTAAGATTCGATTTATGGTTATGGTTGGGTTATAGTTGGGGGTTGGGTTTTGTTAAAATTGAGTTACAGTAAAGGTTAGGTTATGGTTAGGGCTGGGTTTGGTTAAGATTCGATTTATGGTTATGGTTGGGTTATAGTTGGAGGTTGGGTTTGGTTAAGATTGAGTTACGGTTATGGTTACGTTATGGCTAGGGCAGGGTTTGGTCAGGATTTATGGTTATGGTTGGGTTGGGTTATGGTTATGTTGGGTTATAGATGGGGTTGGTTTAATTAAAGTTGGGTTAAGGTTAAGATTAGGTTACGGTTGACTTATAGATGAGGGCTTGGCTTTAGTTAAGATTCGATTTAAGGTTATGGTTGGGTTATGGTTATGTTGGATTATAGATGAGGATTGGTTTTAGTTAAAGCTAGGCTAAGGTTACGATTAGGTTATGGTTATGGTTGACTCAGATGGGGTTTGGATTTGGTTAAAATTCAAATTATGGTTATGGTTGGGTTATGGTTGGGGGTTGGGATTGGTTAAGATTGAGTTACGGTTAAGGTTAGGTTATGGTTAGGGCTGGGTTTAGTTCAGATTCGATTTATGGTTATGGTTGGGTTATGGCTATGTTTGGTTATAGATGGGGTTGGTTTTGATTAAAGTTGGGTTAAGATTAGGTTACGGTTATGGTTGACTTATAGATGGGGGTTTGGTTTGGTTAAGATTGAGTTACGGTTAAGGTTAGGTTATGGTTGGGTTGTGGTTATGGTTGACTTATAGATGAGGGCTTGGCTTTGGTTAAGATTCGATTTATGGTTATGGTTGGGTTATAGTTGGGGGTTGGGTTTTGTTAAAATTGAGTTACAGTGAAGGTTAGGTTATGGTTAGGGCTGGATTTGGTTAAGATTCGATTTAGGGTTATGGTTGGGTTATAGTTGGATGTTGGGTTTGGTTAAGATTGAGTTACGGTTATGGTTAGGTTATGGCTAGGGCTGGGTTTGGTTAAGATTTATAGTTATGATTGGGTTGGGTTATGTTGGGTTATAGATGAGGTTTGGTTTTGATTAAAGTTGGGTTAAGGTTAAGATTAGGTTACGGTTACGGTTGACTTATAGATGAGGGCTTGGCTTTAGTTAAGATTCGATTTAAGGTTATGGTTGGGTTATGGTTATGTTGGGTTATAGACGGGGTTGGTTTAATTAAAGTTGGGTTAAGGTTAAGATTAGGTTATGGCTGACTTATAGATTAGGGCTTGGCTTTAGTTAAGATTCGATTTAAGGTTATGGTTGAGTTATGGTTATGTTGGGTTATAGATGGGGTTGGTTTTAATAAAAGTTGGGTTAAGGTTAAGATTAGGTTATGGCTATGGTTGACTTATAGATGGGGGCTTGGATTTGGTTAAGATTCGATTTATGGTTATGGTTGGGTTATAGTTAGGGCTGGGTTTGTCATGGCTGGGTTATGATTAGAGTTAGGTTATGGTTGGAATTGGGTTATCGTTAGGGTTAGGTTATGGTGAGGGTTGGGTTATGGTTGCGTTACAGTTATTGTTGGCTTTTATCTTGAGAAGGTTTTGCTTAAGGTTGGTTTAAGATTAGGAGCGGGTGTTTATCAGAATTGGGTTGTGGTTCGGGCAGAGTTTTGGATAGGATCAGATTATCTGGGCATGTTTTGGAGATGGTCCCTCGACTGCAGATGTCTCAAGTGAGCGAATGAGTGACGTATTTTCTGCTGGATCCAGGCGATGCAGGACTGTCTGTCACACCAGAAGATACCCACATTCCGGGCTCATTGACGTTCCTGCGGGCCGACTCCCACAACACACTGACCAAACTCTTCCTCCTCTCCTACTCATTATTCATCTGTGACAGCCCATGTCCACACCAGTCTTCTCCAGAGGCTCGGAAACATCTTCCCTACAATGATGACAAATGCAGCAGTACAGCGTTACCTTCAGGTGCTCCTTACTGAGATCACTCTCCGGTAGCAGCCAACTTTCGGACCCACCTGAGAGCTTCAGTGATTTTCTTCATTTTAGGGACTTTATGATCTGAAGCCCTTTACCTAAATACCACCCAACCACTCAACAAGTAGTACGTTTCTCAGTTGCTTTGGAAATATATCTCAGGTGGCTTCTCACAAAGCTGCCTGTGAGAACACCAGAAGCCAATGTGAACTGAAGAACTTGCAACTCCATACAGGTTATTTCATGGTTTTGGTGTATTTGCTACTACTTTAAATGTGGAAACCAAGTCTATCAGTAGGTGCCTCTGAACTTTTAAGAACATGGCTTAGAGAAGATACCGCGAGACTTATGAGATGTTCTTCTCTGTCCAAACTGAACGAGTTGAGAAACTGATCTGAGGTTTTATGGATAATTAAATAGATGATATTGCAAAATAAGAGTTTAACGTCTGTCTTAGGAAACAACAATAAATGAATCACTGAAGTAACGTCTTCTACTCGTAACTTCTCAATTACGGCCCATTAGATGAGATTCCACTGGTAAGGTTACTTCTGCCTTTCTCAGCCGAGCAGACTGGGTTGTGTCAGGGCTGTGATTGTTCCGCAATCCGGCAGAACTGGAAGTTCTACAAACAGAAACCTGGCATTGGGCTGCAGCGGCGGCACCAGCAGGCCTGCTGTTTGTGATCCTGGCCATGTAAACTCAGCTCAACTCCACCAAAGCTTCAACATACAGCACAGCTCGTTTCTTCAGCTTTCTGATGAAGTTTTTCAGGAGGTTCGATAGAAGATAGACTGCCTGCATACAGAAGGAGAAACTAGGGCTCCTAACAACCACCTGGAAGACATGCTAGACCCCCCAACACTGTCCTCCTATCAGATAAACAGCGCTTTGATCTTATGGAGAGAGGAGAACATCAAGCTTCTTCAGATCTGAGAACATCCACAAGTGTTTTTGTGCATCCTTCCTCTGTGAGAAGACACCTCAACACTGTGAGTCTGAAAGTATGTGTAGGTGTTCAAGGAGCTCCTCACTGAGAAAAGGAGATACAGATACATCAAACAAAGAAGATTAACAATGGACTGACCATCCCAGAGTCCCGAACCTCTACATTACTGAATGGACTGATCAATCCAGAGTCCAGAACCTCAACAGCACTGAATGGACTGACCACCCCAGAGTCCAGAACCTCAACATCACTGAATAGACTGACCACCCCAGAGTCCAGAACCTCAACACCACTAAATGGACTGACCACCCCAGAGTCTAAAACCTCGACACCACTGAAAGTACTGACCATCTCAGAGTACAGAACCTTAACACCACTGAAAGTACTGACCAATGCAGAGTCCAGATCCTCAACAGCACTGAATGGACTGACCACCCCAGAGTCCAGAACCTCAGCCAGGAACTTCTTGAACAGCTACACATCCTTTCAGACCCACAGTGTTGTATATGTATAACTACACATATAAAAGTGAGTCTCCTGAGAAGATCTGAAGCTAGAGTGAAGGCAGAGTATCACTCTGAGTAATTAGTGTGCAGTGTTTTGATTGGAGATGTTGTAAATAAAGCCTCTACTGTTTGGAAGAACACTCTGCTCCGAACTCCAGCTCACTGGTTTCCACTGAGCAGACAGTTCCAGCGCAATGTTAGACGCTTGCTGAGGTTCTGAGTTAACTTCTACAAGACGCAGCAGCATAAACCAAGAACATCAATCACGCTGGAGATGTTTCATCAGCCTGCGCTGCCCACCAGGTCCAAATCCACACATATCCCCCACCTCCACTGTTCTGTACAGGAGAACCAGCCTCTGAAACCCCAGATCCCTGAGTAAGTGTCAGTGTTCTCTTCTACCCATGGCAGTACGTACCACCACTGCCCACCACCCACCTCACAATAGCCCACCAAAAACATGCAGCACTTCATCCACAGCTATAAACATCACCACCACTGTAAACACCATCACCACCACTGTAAACACCATCACCACCACTGTAAACATCATCGACACCACTGTAAACACCATCACCACCACTGTAAACATCATCGACACCACTGTAAACACCATCACCACCACTGTAAACATCATCACCACCACTGTAAACACCATCACCACCACTGTAAACATCATCACCACCACTGTAAACACCATCATCACCACTGTAAACATCATCGACGCCACTGTAAACACCATCACCACCACTGTAAACACCATCACCACCACTGTAAACATCATCACCACCACTGTAAACACCATCACCACCACTGTAAACATCATCACCACCACTGTAAACACCATCACCACCACCACCACCACTGTAAACACCATCACCACCACCACCACTGTAAACACCATCACCACCACCACCACCACCACTGTAAACACCATCACCACCACTGTAAACATCATCACCACCACTGTGAACACCATCACCACCACTGTAAACATCATCGACACCACTGTAAACACCATCACCACCACTGTAAACACCATCACCACCACTGTAAACATCATCACCACCACTGTAAACATCATCGACACCACTGTAAACATCATCACCACCACTGTAAACATCACCACCGCCACTGTAAACACCATCACCACCACTGTAAACATCATCACCACCACTGTAAACACCATCACCACCACCACCACCACTGTAAACACCATCACCACCACCACCACTGTAAACACCATCACCACCACCACCACCACCACCACTGTAAACACCATCACCACCACTGTAAACATCATCACCACCACTGTAAACACCATCACCACCACTGTAAACACCATCACCACCACTGTAAACATCATCGACACCACTGTAAACACCATCACCACCACTGTAAACATCATCGACACCACTGTAAACACCATCACCACCACTGTAAACATCATCACCACCACTGTAAACACCATCACCACCACTGTAAACATCATCACCACCACTGTAAACACCATCATCACCACTGTAAACATCATCGACGCCACTGTAAACACCATCACCACCACTGTAAACACCATCACCACCACTGTAAACATCATCACCACCACTGTAAACACCATCACCACCACTGTAAACATCATCACCACCACTGTAAACACCATCACCACCACCACCACCACTGTAAACACCATCACCACCACCACCACTGTAAACACCATCACCACCACCACCACCACCACTGTAAACACCATCACCACCACTGTAAACATCATCACCACCACTGTGAACACCATCACCACCACTGTAAACATCATCGACACCACTGTAAACACCATCACCACCACTGTAAACACCATCACCACCACTGTAAACATCATCACCACCACTGTAAACATCATCGACACCACTGTAAACATCATCACCACCACTGTAAACATCACCACCGCCACTGTAAACACCATCACCACCACTGTAAACATCATCACCACCACTGTAAACACCATCACCACCACCACCACCACTGTAAACACCATCACCACCACCACCACTGTAAACACCATCACCACCACCACCACCACCACCACTGTAAACACCATCACCACCACTGTAAACATCATCACCACCACTGTAAACACCATCACCACCACTGTAAACACCATCACCACCACTGTAAACATCATCACCACCACTGTAAACACCATCATCACCACTGTAAACACCATCACCACCACTGTAAACACCATCACCACCACTGTAAACATCATCACCACCACTGTAAACACCATCACCACCACTGTAAACATCATCACCACCACTGTAAACACCATCACCACCACTGTAAACATCATCACCACCACTGTAAACACCATCATCACCACTGTAAACATCATCGACACCACTGTAAACACCATCACCACCACTGTAAACACCATCACCACCACTGTAAACATCATCACCACCACTGTAAACACCATCACCACCACTGTAAACATCATCACCACCACTGTAAACACCATCACCACCACCACCACCACTGTAAACACCATCACCACCACCACCACTGTAAACACCATCACCACCACCACCACCACCACTGTAAACATCATCACCACCACTGTAAACATCATCACCACCACTGTGAACACCATCACCACCACTGTAAACATCATCGACACCACTGTAAACACCATCACCACCACTGTAAACACCATCACCACCACTGTAAACATCATCACCACCACTGTAAACATCATCGACACCACTGTAAACATCATCACCACCACTGTAAACATCATCACCACCACTGTAAACACCATCACCACCACTGTAAACATCACCACCGCCACTGTAAACACCATCACCACCACTGTAAACATCATCACCACCACTGTAAACACCATCACCACCACCACCACCACTGTAAACACCATCACCACCACCACCACTGTAAACACCATCACCACCACCACCACCACCACTGTAAACACCATCACCACCACTGTAAACATCATCACCACCACTGTGAACACCATCACCACCTCTATAAACATCATCGACACCACTGTAAACACCATCACCACCACTGTAAACATCATCACCACCACTGTAAACACCATCATCACCACTGTAAACATCATCGACACCACTGTAAACACCATCACCACCACTGTAAACATCATCACCACCACTGTAAACACCATCACCACCACTGTAAACATCATCACCACCACTGTAAACACCATCACCACCACTGTAAACATCATCACCACCACTGTAAACACCATCACCATCACTGTAAACACCATCACCACCACTGTAAACATCATCACCACCACTGTAAACACCATCACCACCACTGTAAACATCACCACCGCCACTGTAAACACCATCACCACCACTGTAAACATCATCACCACCACTGTAAACACCATCACCACCACCACCACCACTGTAAACACCATCACCACCACCACCACTGTAAACACCATCACCACCACCACCACCACCACTGTAAACACCATCACCACCACTGTAAACATCATCACCACCACTGTGAACACCATCACCACCACTGTAAACATCATCGACACCACTGTAAACACCATCACCACCACTGTAAACACCATCACCACCACTGTAAACATCATCACCACCACTGTAAACATCATCGACACCACTGTAAACATCATCACCACCACTGTAAACATCATCGACACCACTGTAAACACCATCACCACCACTGTAACACCATCACCACCACTGTAAACATCATCGACACCACTATAAACAGCATCACCACCACTGTAAACACCATCACCACCACTGTAAACATCATCACCACCACTGTAAACATCATCACCACCACTGTAAACACCATCACCATCACTGTAAACATCATCACCACCACTGTAAACATCATCACTACCACTGTAAACATCATCACTACCACTGTAAACATCATCACCACCACTGTAAACATCATCACTACCACTGTAAACACCATCACCACCACTGTAAACATCATCGACACCACTGTAAACACCATCACCACCACTGTAAACACCATCACCACCACTGTAAACATCATCACCACCACTGTAAACACCATCACCACCACTGTAAACATCACCACCACCACTGTAAACACCATCACCACCACTGTAAACATCATCACCACCACTGTAAACACCATCACTAGCACTGTAAACACCATTACCACCACTGTAAACATCATCACTACCACTGTAAACATCATCACCACCACTGTAAACACCATCACCACCACTGTAAATATCACCACCACTGTAAATATCACGACCACTGTAAAAATCACTAGCACTGTAAACACCATCACCACCACTGTAAATATCACCACCACTGTAAACACCATCACCACCACTGTAAACACCATCACCACCACTGTAAATATCACCACCACTGTAAAAATCACTAGCACTGTAAACACCATCACCACCACTGTAAACACCACCACCACCACTGTAAACATCATCACCACTGTAAACACCATCACCACCACTGTAAATATCACCACCACTGTAAATATCACGACCACTGTAAAAATCACCACCACTGTAAACACCATCACCACCACTGTAAACATCATCACCACCACTGTAAACACCATCACTAGCACTGTAAACACCATTACCACCACTGTAAACATCATCACTACCACTGTAAACATCATCACCACCACTGTAAACACCATCACCACCACTGTAAATATCACCACCACTGTAAATATCACGACCACTGTAAAAATCACTAGCACTGTAAACACCATCACCACCACTGTAAATATCACCACCACTGTAAACACCATCACCACCACTGTAAACACCATCACCACCACTGTAAATATCACCACCACTTTAAAAATCACTAGCACTGTAAACACCATCACCACCACTGTAAACACCACCACCACCACTGTAAACATCATCACCACTGTAAACACCATCACCACCACTGTAAATATCACCACCACTGTAAATATCACGACCACTGTAAAAATCACCACCACTGTAAACACCACCACCACCACTGTAAAAATCACCACCACTGTAAACACCACCACTGGTGATGGACGGTCCAAAAAAGGACGGTTGTTACGTTAAACACCTGTAAAATGTTATAAAATCCACGTATGTGTGTGTTGTGTAGACGTGTGGTCTGAGGTTTCCAGTGTGCCGCACTGTGAGTATCATTAAACGAGTCCTGTAAACGGGGTGGGGAGATTGTTCTGTGTGAGGAAAGCGCTGAAGATCGTTCCAGTGTTAATAAAACGTTCAGGCATGAACAGACAGAAAGCTTTCGGCGTTCGGCTCTTGCCAAAGCAAACTCCTCAGCGAGATTTATGACTTCCAATAAGTTATTTTGCTTACTGATTAAAATGTTTCATCTACATCTCTTGCAAAATATTACCCTAAAGAAAGACTCGGAGCACTCCGGAGCCTGCAGTCGTTCACGGCAGCTGAACCCGAGCCAGCCACGCTTTTTTCTTTTCTGAGAATCATAACTAACGTTAAAGAAAGACCACGCTCAGGAAAGGAAGCGGGCCGGCGGGTAAAGGCACACCGAGGTTAAAGGACCTCTGACTTTGCTGGACAATGTTTAACTGAGAAGAACATGATTAAGAGGAGAAATATGTACATGCGGTATGAACCTGGACCTCAGAGCGCTGCTGATCTCCAAACTTCACCCAAACCTCACCGTATCTCTTCCCAGCCTCTGCACACAACCTGAACATGAGATGTAATCAGAGAGGTTCTGTGTAAAAACTCTAGGTACAGTCAGATCTGGTCACAGTGGTGGTGAATGGAACCTGACGTCCACCTCTAGAAGCTCCTCACAGAAAGTTCTTACAGTAGATGTTCTAAATACACTGTCTGATTCGGAGACGCTGTTTATGATAGTTTAGAGAAGATCTCAGTCTTAAACTCCATTCATGGTGGAGGGATACATGCAGGACGCTGTGAGGTTCAAATAGTCCCCAAAGAAAACCTAGTATTTTCAGATCTTCCACATTTTACCATCAACATCCAGATAAACTCAGAAGACACGTGTAGCTTCACTGGTGGTTTTCATAGTAAATACAATGTGTAGATTAGTGTTGTAGACGTCTGGTTACCATCATCACCACTGTAAACACCATCATCACCACCACTGTAAACACCATCACCACCACCACTGTAAACACCATCACCACCACCACTGTAAACACCATCACCACCACTGTAAACACCATCACCACCACTGTAAATATCACGACCACTGTAAACATCACCACCACCACCACTGTAAACATCACCATCACCACCACTGTAAACACCATCACCACCACTGTAAACACCATCATCACCACCACTGTAAACATCACCACCACTGTAAACACCATCACCTCCACTGTAAACACCATCACCTCCACTGTAAACACCATCACCACCACTGTAAACAGCATCACCACCACTGTAAACATCACCATCACCTCCACTGTAAACACCATCACCACCACTGTAAACACCATCATCACCACCACTGTAAACACCATCACCACCATCACTGTAAACATCACCACCACCGTAAACATCACCATCACCACCACTGTAAACACCATCACCACCACTGTAAACATCATCACCACCACTGTAAATATCATCACCACCACAGTAAACATCATCAGCACCACTGTAAACACCATCACCACCACTGTAAACATCACCACCACCACTGTAAACACCATCACCACCACTGTAAACATCACCACCACCACTGTAAACATCACCACCACTGTAAACATCACCACCACCACTGTAAACACCATCACCACCACTGTAAACACCATCACCACCACTGTAAACACCACCATCACCACTGTAAACACCATCATCACCACCACCACTGTAAACATCACCACCACTGTAAACACCATCACCACCACTGTAAACACCACCATCACCACCACTGTAAACACCATCACCACCACTGTAAACACCATCATCACCACCACTGTAAACATCACCACCACTGTAAACACCATCACCTCCACTGTAAACACCATCACCACCACTGTAAACAGCATCACCACCACTGTAAACATCACCATCACCTCCACTGTAAACACCATCACCACCACTGTAAACACCATCATCACCACCACTGTAAACACCATCACCACCATCACTGTAAACATCACCACCACTGTAAACATCACCATCACCACCACTGTAAACACCATCACCACCACTGTAAACATCATCACCACCACAGTAAACATCATCAGCACCACTGTAAACACCATCACCACCACTGTAAACATCACCACCACCACTGTAAACACCATCACCACCACTGTAAACATCACCACCACCACTGTAAACATCACCACCACCGTAAACATCACCATCACCACCACTGTAAACATCACCACCACCACTGTAAACACCATCACCACCACTGTAAACATCATCACCACCACTGTAAACACCACCACCACCACTGTAAACATCATCACCACCACAGTAAACATCACCACCACTGTAAACTGAACGCTGAACTCTGAACACTGAACACTGAACACTGAACTCTGACCTCTGAATACTGAACACTGAAGTTTCTGAACACTGAACACTGAACTCTCTGAACACTGAACTCTCTGAACACTGAACACTGAACTCTCTGAACAATAAACTCTCTGGACACTGACCGCTGAACACTAAATATTGAACACAGAACACTGTACACTGAACTCTGAACACTGAACTCACTGAACACTGACCGCTGAACATTGAACACTGAACACTAAACTCTGAACTCTGAACACTGAGTTCTGAACACTGAACACGGAACACTGAATATTGAACACTGAACACTGACCTCTGAACACTGAACTTTGGACATTAAACACTGAACATTGAACACTGAACATTGACCTCTGAACACTGACAACTGAACACTGAACATTGAACACTGACCTCTGAACACAGAACATTGAACACTGACCTCTGAACACTGAACACTGACCTCTGAACACTCAGCATTGAACACTGAACATTGAACACTGACCTCTGAACACTGACCTCTGAACACTGACCCCTGAACACTGAACATTGAAAACTTAACACTGACCTCTGAACACTCCCTTCTGAACACTGACCCCTGACCTCTGAACACTCCCCTCTGAACACTGACCTCTGAACACTGAACCCTGACCTCTGAACACTCCCCTCTGAACACTGACCTCTGAACACTGAACATTGAACACTGAACACTCCCCTCTGAACACTAAACATTGAACACTGAACACTCCCCTCTGAACTCTGAACATTGAATTCTGAACACTGAACACTGAGCTCTGACCTCTGAACACTGAGCTCTGAACACTCCACACTGAACACTGAGCTCTGAACACTGAACACTG